>LIAE01010359.1:0-16825 GCA_002287525.1 Diploscapter pachys
TCTTCACCACTTCCCCTTGCAGGACCGGCTCAGGTGAGGGCCAGTTCTCGGTTGGCTGTCGAGGCTGTCGGCAGCCAACCACCCCTTTCCCTCTCCCCTCCTTTCCCCCCGCCGACCCCCAGCGCAGGCCGCTGCAGCCAGCAACCCGCTCGTACCAGTTCTTCACTGATTTCCTGCTGCTGCTGCCACGGAGAAGGCAAGCAAGACAAGTGAGAGAGAACGGAGAAAGAGACAGAAGAAGAGGAAGACAGAAACAGGGACGAGGCAAGGCACGCGGACAGGCACGCCGGGACGCAAGACGTGACGGCAGCGAGTGGTGTCCACGTCGTGAACAGGCTCGTCCTCAGTCCGCTGCCAGCTGCCCCATCCCCTAGCCATGTCTTCCTTCTTCCTCAGTCATGACTATCCCACGCATCAGCAGATACCACCAGCAGCGATCAATTCCAATGCTACCATTCACCTACCAACTCAGGTACTTCCAACAGCAACAAGGGTTACCCCTCCATCTTTGCCCGCATTACCATTTCACACTGCTGCAGCCAGCCCAATCAATCGATTCTGTTGTCCTCCTCTTCCTTCCTTCCATTCTCTTCTTCTCCTTCTTCTACCGTATTCCACTATTCCACCCAACATCTCTACATCGTTTCATCGTCTCTCGTGCTCTCGATTTGCCGCACTCTTTCAGTCACATGCATTCAGCAGTAGTCACTTCGAAAACTTTCGATTTATTGTCCACAGCAGCGGTGCACAGCAATTTTGGCGCTCAGTGCGCAAATTCTCTCCAATTATGCGCTCGCTCTAAAATCCCCTGAATCATCATTTTTCGGAGCGCTCCACGGAGAACTCTCTGCGTTTCTGACTGTTAGCAGTAAATAAACATAGCGAATTGCAAAAAATGTCAGCAGTGAAGAACTGGTACATCCATGGGGAGACGCGAAGATAAAGTGTATCCACACAAAAGAACCGTCATTCCCTTTCTAATCTCTATGAATTTGTATTGGATTTAGGTGTGGCTGGCTAGAAGTCTATGCGAATTGGCATCGACGAGCCATCGCCAGCAGCAGCCTCGCTCATGTCGCAGTTTCAGCTCGAACAATCGTCTGTCATTAAAACTGCACCGCCAGGTGGAAGGCAACTCGATTTCCCCAAGAATGAACCACTCGACCTCGCTCCCCTGACGAATATTCATGAATACTATCCGGCTGTCAACTACACTCGAGTCTACGAGCCCAGCCTCGGAAGCTTGACGAACCCAGCTGCAGCCCAGGCATTTGCTTTGTCCAATGCTCAGACGTCAGCAGCGATCAACTACTATCCTTTTGCCACGAACGGCGGAACTCCCGTGATCGCCCATGATTGGAGTCGTGCAGCTCCAGCAGCCAGCATAGATGCTTACGCTGAATACCAGCGACATGCGTACGCTCTTCATCAGCAGCATCCCCAGGCAAGTCGAATCGATAATGCGTGTTTCATTGATGGCATTTTTCTAGGACACCCAACAAGCGACCTCCAATGAACAGCAGCAACGATACAAGGTGGCAGACATGCCGAGTCCCGTGGATTCAGGCATCGGAGGCGACATGTCACTCATCGTCAACCCGAAGGAAGAGTTCTTCACTTCAGAGTCACTTATTGAACGATCCACAGAACGAGCTCTATCACATCGAGATTCACCAGTTATCATACCCAAGTTGTAAGTCTAGATCGATTATTGCTCATCAATGAAATGCTGCTGATCTTCAGACACAATGCTCTTGGATTTCAATATGTTCTGGAAGCCCCCATATCGACGTCAATTCGAAAAGAGGATGACCGAATGACTTATGTGAACAAAGGGCAATTCTACACAGTCTCGCTCGACTACATCCCTGATCCGATGAAACCGCTGAAGAATGTGACTGTCAAAGTGAGTCACACTACGAAGATTTTTACGCAGTTGATCTTTTCTCGGTATTGGTATTCCATCAGAGTCACGGTGTTTTCATGCTAAATTTAGTGGTCGTTGTGCGCGCGTTGGCGAATCAAGCAATAATATTCACTCGATTGCCTTTATTTTGCCTGTCTTCACACATTTTTCACTCGATTTTATGATCTACTGGCAGTAAGCGAAGCATTGCATTTCTCATTGCTGCCGGGGGCCCTTTCTCTCTCTCTCTCTATTCACATAAAAAACGCAGCAATAGGGAAGCGAAGGCATACTGTAGAATGTGACAGTCATCAAAAGGCGAAGGGAAAGAGAGAAAGGATGGGGGACAACGAAATTGCCCCCAGCAAAATAACCAAAATAAATGCCATCACAAATTGCTTTTTGTGGGCTAATGACTCAACCGGTGGTGTAGAGCTTGATGCATTACTTTTTATCTCGAGGATATTCTATTTTTGTCGAGGCTTTCCTTTCCAATTCTGGTTTATGGTTTGAGAGCATAACTGGTAAGAGCTTTCGCTCTGCAGCGGTCACTCTGCTGGTGCGAGTTTTCGAACTGTCGAGTTCTGGTTGGTTTCAGAGAGTACGGGAAACTAGGAGGTACGCAGAGAAAGTCGGTTTATTTTCTCGAGAAACCGGAATTACACGACGAATGAGAGAATTGAGAAGAGAAGAGAGGGGAGATGGAAGGGACAGGAGGGAGTTGACCCGAAAACCAGCCGAATCGGCCGATGTTGAGAGAGAAGGTGAAAACGAGTAGCCCAATTCGGGGATAGCTGAAAGGAAAGAGGATCAACCCAAACGGGGATTTACGAAAGCTTCGAACGAATCTGAGACACAATTTGGAAAGATTGAATTTGAAAAAAAACATGCAAATTTCAGAGCCAACTGATGGTCGTGTTCCGAGAAGACAAAACGTACGAAGAGGAGATCAAAACATGGCAATTCTGGCATTCGAGGCAGCACTCCGCCAAGCAGCGAATTCTGGAGGTCGACTCCAAAAACAGTGTAGGCCTAACGAACCTCGAAGAACTAGCTCACAACGCTGTCCAATTCTATTGGAATCCTGCTGAAGGAGGTGTCAAGGTACAACGTTTTTTCCTATCGATTTTCGTTTCATTTCCATCAGGTAGACGAGATTTTATGCAACTGAAAAGAGAGGAGAAAGGTAATGGCCTTCGAAGAATTGATCGAATCACAAAGAGGCAAGAGAAATAGTCGGTGAAAAATGAAAAGAGAGATGTCAGATGGGATCGACTGACTGCCAAATAGCCAAATACATCAACAAGTCGAATGCAAAACAGACACACAGTGACACAACCAATACACATGTTTCGAAATCAAGCAAAGAAGTATCCTTTCAGATAAGCATAGCCGTCCAGTGTTTGTCGACTGATTTCTCGAATCAGAAAGGAGTCAAAGGACTGCCTCTCCATGTACAAATTGATACATACGACGGCGAGAACGATAAAATCCCCTTCCACAGGGGTTATTGCCAAATTAAGGTCTTCTGCGATAAGGTTAGTGCTTCTTTCCACTCTAAATGATCTGAATCACATGCGATGCGCCCTAAAATTTCCACGAGATAAACTTGATTCTTTAAAGGGTGCTGAAAGGAAGTTGAGAGATGAAGACAAGCGAGCTCAGAAGCGGAAGGCTCAAGGTAACCGCAACATTCTGCTTGAATTCTACGGTTCGTGTTCGAAGCACCGCACTCACCTTTCAAAATGTCTGTACCAAGTACCGTGCGCTTAAACCATGTCTATCGCGTTCCAAAATCTCATCCCATGTGGTCGTCCTCTATCCTATCAGCCAAGTTTCATAATCCAATTGTGGAGTTACTGAAGTTGTCCTCATTGTGAAGTCGAAGTGGCGTAGACTTAACCGACGCAGTTCCAACTTAACCCCATGTGCTCTAATTGTGAATTGCAGGGCGCCAACAGGAAGATGCTCCACGAGAACAGACGTGACGAGAAGCGCCGGATGCAGGGAGGAGGTGAACTAACTTCCAGACTTCACTTTAACTTCGCCTTACTTGTTCTTAATCTCATTGTTCTATGGCTCAATCTTTCTACATGTGTTTATGTCGACTTATCAATTACCAAAGTCTTGATCTGTAGATTTAGGCAATCTATCAGGAAGGAAGAAATCCGATGGCGAATTCCACGAGGGCTGTGATCGATCAGAGTTCTATCACATGAAAGAGCTCGACAAACCTGCTGCTCTGTTCAACGCTCCTGACGACTATGATCGAACCTATCTCGACCCACAAACTCTTGGATACGACCTATCTGATATGGAGCCTATGGTCAAGCGACCCCGACCTTCTGAACGATGTAAGACCAGCATTATTGTTGAAACCGCCAGATTATCTTTTGAGCTACCCAATTACCAAACAACATTCCGATTCAAGTGTTTCCAGTGATGCTGTATGTGCGGAAGCGTGACGAGCAGATCTACATGCCTTTGCACGTAGTGCCGCCGAGTTTGGTCGGACTCGCTCAGGCGATTGGGAACAAGTTTGGAATTGATTCTGATAAGGTTGGATAGATTATCAAAGACTACCAAAATGGTATGATTTAAGATAACGGGTCTGTTCAAGCGGTGTGCTAAGGGAGCAACCGTGCGTATGGATGATGACATGCTTCGGCACTACGTCAATGAAGACACCTTCGTGCTGGATGTGGAATCCAACGACGACGGCTCGTTCTCGGCCACTCTGATAGAAGTCCCGCCACAGTATCAATCTACTGCTTAGTCAATCGGCAATATATGAGGTGAATTTGTGAAGATCACCCCTAATTTTCTCTGATTATATCGTTCGAAATGCGCTTCCTCTCCCCGCATCTGATCTCAATCCCTTGTTCTCCGTTTGTAGTCATCGGTATCCAACTTGTGCATAGTTTCTTATCTATTTGTTAATTTCATTTAGGGGAATCATTTTCATTTTTAATCCGATTTAAATTTAAATTCTTCTCCTAAATGCAAATTAGCCCCCCAACTATCTATCTGTACAGGCATAGCCATCCGTCTAGCCGTTTCTCTTCGTGATGTGTTCCGGTTGAAATATTGACGATTTTCTTAGAATCAAAAGTCTGCCGCACTTTGCAAATTCGAGAACCTCTGCAAATCGCGGTATGCTCTCTTTGTCATAATTATGCGCTGTTCAAATTCATAAAAATCAAATTTTCCGAGATCTTGAAATATCCTGCCCATTTAAGAAAATTCTATTTGAAATTTTATATCAGTTTGCTAGATTTACCGAATTAGATTGATTAGTTCTGGGTGCTTGTATTTAATTTTCCGAATCTTCGAATTAAATTATAAGTGCTCTTAAGATATGCAAGTTGTGATAACCAGATATCGCTTAAAATCGCCTTTCAAAAATTGCAAATTTCGCAGCGCCTTGTGAAAATCCCGTAATCAATATGTGATATGCCCCGAAATGATTGGACACAAATCCTCCGAGATATATTAATTCTAATTAACATATTTAATAATATATTTTATAGGTTCTATATGTTATCTATACATATTGTATTTCATTAATAATTGCTGTATGTTACTGAAACACTGAAACGAGTTACTATTTGGGCAATTATAAATGGCGCAATGACGTCATGGATTGCTTTCAGATGACGTCAAAGCGCCATAGTTGCCTTTTCTTCAAAAATTCTTCATCATCATACATTTACCACCTCATACCTCGCATTCAATTCAATTCTAGTATTACTGCATGAGAAGAAGATAAAATTTTTCGATTATTCATTTTGAAAGAAGTAAAATCTCATTGATGTTTTTTCTTCTTTTCATCGTTCAATATTGGCACACAATGGTGTACTTCTCTCGAAAGTAATCAAGTCGAAAATTCCTCGTTGAAATAATAAAAATATTAAAAATTTATTCTTTTGTACTATTCATTTTGTTGCACTTTTATCACAGATCTAATAATTGCCCGTCTAATAGTAGTGACTTAATCGTTTTCTTTGAATTTCGGTAGTTCAGGTAATAGTGAATTTAGAGAATAGTTTAGAGGCTCGAATATGGACAATTCCGATTCCGCATTTTCGGGATCTAGAATTTTATGATAAGCCACAAATTATCATTCCATGATAAAGTAATAGATTATCATCATTTTGAAGCTAATTAATAAGAGTAGTGCTGTATGCTGTATATAATCTATTGAAATTTACGTACAAAGAATGCATGAAGTATTCTTTGCCGTACTACCTTTATTAATTAGCGTAATACTTTCGTCATACTAGGTGCTACTTTTATTAGTTGTTCATTTGGAATTTCGCAGAGATTCAAATTCTCTTGAGTTAACCTGAGTTGTGGGCGACATTTCTGAAATCCGAGATGGCGACCATTTGTCGAATGGAGTAGGGCGAGGCCAGGGGAAGGAGCCTCGAGGAACCAAGTGCGGAACGGACGTCGCCCTTAGCTGCGATTGCCAGAATTGGGCCACTGCACATGTGTCGGATCAGACGGTCGTAGAAAAATTTGCCTGAAAGCTCGAATTTTCAATTTTCTATTGAAATTTTCGTGAAGACCAACTCTTTGTTATTTTTCTTACCTTTATGACACTCATACAGCCTGACGGCTTGCCCTCTGTCCATTTTCAGCATTTTCGAGCCCTCGAATTCCACTCCCCTCACCTCCAGCTCAGTTAGAACTCTCTGAAATTAATGTTCTATTTTTTTCTTTACAAAGAACCACCTTCATTGCTTTGTTGTGTTTTCATCATTTTGAACAGCCTCTTTTGAATTTCGAGTGCATTTCACAAGAGAACATTTTTGGAAGGAAAGAAGAAAAAGTTGCCTGAAGAGAGAGAGAGTAAATAGAGCGGTCAAAGGGCATTCTTTCTTTCTTTTACCCTATCTCTCTTCAGAGACAAAGACTGTTTGCGTTTAGAGAAATAGCATTATTTAGAAGAGAACGTAGAGCAAATTCCCCTCAAGGCAAATGCATGTGTGAAAACATTAAAAATAGAAAAAAAAACCCAGAGACAATACAGTACTCATTTTTGTGATGTTATATGCTTTCATTTGCCGTTAAATTTTATCAAAAGTGAATGGAGCTTTTAAAGAGTCAAATTTTGCCTTGAAAGTATGAAATTAAAAGGGGGGCGTGGTGAAGGGAATTTCACTTTCTGCTCAAAGTACGGATGACCCACATACAAATCGGATCGGCGCGCGGGTCGAAATTGATGGGATGGGGGAATAGTATTTGAAATTGGGAGAGTAGGAGGATAGAGAAAATAAAACGCGAAATAGTATTAGCATATTAGAGACCGAGAGAAAAATACATGGAAATTTCGGAAATCTCTCTGAACGTTTTGGGTGCGAAATCGAGGCCACAAAGATTTTCCCTATCTTTCGCCCTCTCTCAGATTCGCATGCTATTTCTGCGTCTTTGAAATTACAGGGGGAAGCACGGTGGGGCTAAGCGGATATAGAGAAATAGCGCCTGAGGGGATACACTTGGATTTGGACAATTCTGTGAAAGAATGAGAATGAGAGAGGAGGGGTCATAATGATTTTACTCTTAAAGTTTTGTTCCCTTCCAAAAATAGAGATTCATTTTTTTCAATTTTGAAAATCGTACACTTAGCAGCACTGGATGGGCAACGATTTCGGGCTTGACGAGCAGCAAAGTCGTGCGGCATCTTTGCATTGCCTCACTTTTACTGAAATCTTTGAAAATTAATGAAGAATTCAGAATAAAAGGATAGAAGATATGAAATTATGGCATTCAAACCATAAGCCTTCAACCTTTTCAAAATAAAAAATACATTTATTTATTTCACCTGAAAGCACACAAAATAAAATTGATCGTGAAAAGGATGAGCTAAAAATGGTCAAAGAAAAACCGAATCAAAACCAAAGCTAGACAGTCCTGACTAATCATTGAAAAATCATCGTTACAAAAAGTGACATAAAATAAATAGTTTTGAAAACTTACAATAAAATCAAACAAAAAAATTCTGTATAGACCGGTAAGGAATGATGATCACACGCGACTGCTGAGGCACCAGAAAATTACAAGAAAATACATGTGTTAGGGAGGACATAATAGACCTTATTTAAACAAATTATAAATCTAAAATTTATGTTAATTTTTTCAAGGCACTTTCGCCAGGATGAAAAGGTATTGCAAAAATTAGATAGGAAACTTCAATGAAAAATTTACTTACACCTCAAACCAGAGTGAATCCTTCGTTGTGTTGAATCGAAATGCGCAATCTCCTGAGAAGTTCCTTGTCGTCTTCGATGTTGGGCAGATCCAGAAGGTTGAAGCAGGTGTGAGCGACTGGCAGAGTCTGAGAATTTTTTTATAAGTCTTGGAAAAATTTCTGAACTAACCTCAGGAGCAGTGGGTTGAATGTAGCACCTGATCGCGGACATTCCAGCGACTGGCAGACGGCTCGAGCCCGACAAAAATTGAAGGAACATCTGAAAAAGTCAAATTTCTAAAAGTCTAGATCTTTCTCTGATTAACCTTTTTCTCGTCATCGGTGAGTTCAAAGAAAGCCTTCCAAAATGCCTGAATCGCAGGATGCTTCTCGTGGTACTCACCCTTGTATTCAACTACCTGAAATTATTATTATTTTTTTTTTTTTTAAATAAACTGTTCCCAAATTTTCCCACGCTCTCGGGAACAGCCTTTGATTCCCGTTTTCTCACGCCTGTCCCAGTTCAGAATTGCATCATCATTCTTGCATTCCTAACCAGCCCCTCTCTCGGATCCAGTCCTACCACCCGGTTTATGAAGGGGACAAGGTCAGTTCGAATGGAAATACGCCAGCCGGTTTACTCGCATATTTCTGACCATGTGAAGAAGCTAATTGTATCATTCAAAAGGTATGAAACTCACGTCATCAGCCAAAACAAGTATGACTCACTTTTTTCTTGTCTAATTTTCCGAAGCTTTTCCTATTTGCCAAATATGCAATTACCCATCAAAATTTCTTGGGACTTGCAAATTTTACTACCCTGCAATTTCTGCATCCTCTCTGTAATTACCTTCCCTCCTCCAGGATTCCAATATATTCCATTTCCCATTTGACATTTTTCATAATTTCTCATTTTCTCTGCCCAATGCTATTTCTTCGTTCCAGAACCGGATTTTCTTTGTTCCCACCTTTTTCGTCTTTCCTTTCTGCTCGCTATTTCTCCAGCATTTCATTCGTTTTTCGCAAAGTTCGCAATGTATGCGCGATGCATTCAAATAATGTCCCCGTAGCACATAAATATGATGGATGAGAGATAATTGAAATTGGAGAAGAGAGAGAAGCGGAGAAAGAAGAGAGAGTGGAAAGACGAAAATTAAAAATCGCAATAGAATCTTTCCTCTCTCTTTCGGGAGGAACTCTGAGGGTTGAACTTCTTGAATTCAAAGTTCGAAATTCAAGCTTTCGGAAAAAGTACCAACCTCAAAAATTTTAGAAGAATCTACTCGGACCTAGGGATAGAGAGCGCAAACGGTTTCCCAACTTTTACCCAACCAGGGAAAATTTGATTTTAAAACATTCGCGAGGATGTAACTTAGTCTTTGGTGAAGTAAAAGAAATTTTACAAATTACTCAGATCCAGGAAAAGTGGTAAAGCCGAAAGTCAAAATGAATACGCTTTTGATATCGAAAAAAAACCCTATGTAGATTCTTGTAGATGAATATTTTGCGCTGATTTTTGGCACACAACCGTTTCATGAGGTTTATCGTCGACTTAGTTTAAGTTTCTGATGACATACGGTGGTTGAAGGGTACTTCCTTCCTATTTTGGGGGTCCTATACTATCATTTTTTTAAGACTGCCGCGTTTTGCAGAGGAGCAGAGTTTGCGCTTTCTACCTAGGAAGGACATAAGGTAGGATGGTGGTGCGACCTATTCCCTATGATATTCCTCCAGTTTTGTATCTCTAACTTTTAATTTTCACTAATTTTCTCCATTCATAGTGAAGTCGTAGTCTAAATTTTGCTCCTGCGACCTAACCTCCGTATATTTTTTTTAGAGTCTGACTCAAATGCTTCCCAGGTCTGAATGTGCTCTTAGCATATTTTTGAAGAATAAATAAGGTCCGACCTTCCTGAACTCGCTCCACTCGTAGTTCTCATTGCCGACGATCATTTCCATGAGTTCGATTGGCTGGAAGAAGCCCAGCACACGGCTATTCACGAGAAAGCGAAATCCTGTGCAGAAGGACTCGATCTGTTTCTTGATCTCGTCGTGGAAACCCACTGTCAGACGATGCTGCACGTAGAGCTGAAAGAAGTGCATTTATCATGAATCAGAACATCAAAAATAACACGGCTTTTTGGCAGCAAGAAAGTTTATTTCTTAGAAAACATATCCTCTGTGTCTATCCAAGTCTCTAAGTAATGTAATTTCAAAATTGGCAAAAAATTCTAGATTTTTTTTCAAACTAACCTCCACGTATTCCTGTTTGTTGTTCTGATGGACCGGAAGAGTGACCCCGCTCGGCTTCAATTCGACTTCCTCCACAGCACCGAAAATGTTGTAGTTGATGGTGAAAGTGAGAAAGAAGACGTCTTCGAAATCTGACTAAAATTTTAAAAAATCATGAAAAATCCTAGAGTTCAATTGAATTCAGGGCTTTTTTTTTTTTTAACTTTTGAAGTTTTACCTGTTCGTAATCCAACAGATCTTGCAGAGATTTACCCTCAGTCGGGGACAATTCTTTCAGATCTTCCAGAGTCACCGGCTCGTTCAGGATCAGCTGAAAGATAAAATTGTCGATTATTTTTACTTCAAAAGGAACAGATGCAAAATGAAAAATTTATGAAGAAATATCATTGGATATAGACAATTTCTTCCACATGATATTTCATTCAATCTTGATACTTCTACAAATCATGGCCTTACAAGCCTTATCCTTTGAAAGTAGCGAGGTAAAACGAAAGACAAAGATAGTCTTCTTTTTCTCAGCGCGCAGTGAAGATAAATGCAGGGCGTTCCCAAAGGATAAGGTGCTTGCAAAGCTATGAAAGTTAGTTTTTTATTTATTTAAAAATGACCTTGTAAAGAGCGAGTGGGAATGGGAGATTGACGATGACTCGATTGTACACGGCCAATCCACAGAGTTTGCCGAGCATCTGGAAGCTGCCTTCCTCCTCCTCGTCGATCAGCGATAAGCCGCTGAACCACGTCAGGTGCGACTGCTCGTTCTCCGTGAACATTCCATAGCTGAAGATTTTTAACAATTTTCTAGTAAGGAAAATTTCCTACTGCAACTTTATCTTGAAAATTGAAGTAATTTATTCTTCTGTTGATTTTTGCTTAGCAAAAATTTGTTATTTTTGTAATTTTCCCTCCAAACTCACTCGTTCTGAAGAATCTTCTGGAAAATGAGCATGAAGAACTCCTTCTTGACGCCTCCCGCGTCGTCGGCCTCTTCATTGGCGATTGTGATCTGGAAAAAATGACTTTTCAAGATTTAAAAAATCCCTTACCTTGAGCGGTTTCCTCAAATCGTTGGCTTGCGCATGTCGGATGTAGCTCATCGTGTCCCGCACGATGTAGTCCCGTCTGGAATCAAATTCAAATTATCTTAAACGCAGAATCAACTTTGCACATTGACTTCAAAATGTGAACGAATTATAACATTTTCGTCCAGTGGTTAAATTATTTCTGAACCATGTACCTAATGTGCATTTCGTAGTAGGGCTGTTCCGTGAAGAGCTGCATACCCAGAAAGTTGATCATCGAAGCGCTCACTTGTTGCTGAAATAGATAATTTGACTTTTGCGGGAGAAAACTACAAAAATGTTTACTTTACGAGAAAATTTACAGCAATTTTGATTTTGAGATGAAGAAAAGCTAGTAATTTTGACTTCGTGGTGAAAAAACTACAGTAATCGATTCTCACATGTTGCCGAAGGATGGTTTCCACATAGATCAAATCAGATTTGGCTAGTCCGTCCATCAGAAATGGATATTTCGCCCACATCACTTTCTGAGGTTGCTGAAAGAAATTAGAATAAGTTTGAAAAATAGAAAAAAAATACCGTCATAACGAATTCAGCATAGTCCATCTTCAGGTCGTAGTTTTCGTTGAGCTCCTTGATGTAGAACCGATCCACTGGGATGATTTTCTTCTGCTAAAAATTAAAAATAAGACTGCTGTATTTTCCCTAATGATGAAGAATAGCTATTAAAGTCGGCTGATATAATATAATTTTGAAAATTGGAATATCGTGCCGAATTAATGATGCTGAGCGAGCTGAGGATGTCGAGGATTTGAAAGAATCTGCCTGGGGACTCCTTGGCTTTGACCATGCAACGGACGCCCTCCAGCAGGGAGGCCACCATTCGATTGAAGTGTCGCATTTCAGTCAGGCTTCCAAACCATTTTGCTGAAAAGTTTTCTTTTTTATTGAAAAAGCGCTTTTTTGAAGAATTCAACCACCTTCTTTTTTCACAAACAATTTCATTTTAAAGGTAGCTGAAATTTCATAGAAAAAGAAATATGAAAACCTGTATAATTCTTTATTTCGTAATCTATGAAATGGTATATAGAAAATGATTCCTTTCTACCTCACCCCATACCACTAGTTATGGGTAACGAAGTTACGAATTATTCAACTTGGCAAAAATAGTGGGAAAAACCAACTCAATTGATCGACAGAGGCCTTTCCGAGGGAGTGCAGCTTGATCGCATAGGGAATGTGCAGATTGACGACCGTCGACTGCTTGACGTTATCTGTGAACAGGTGGAACCTGCAAATCTTATCTTCCTTTTTAAGGGGAATATTTTCCCTACCAAGGCATAATCAGGAACACTCGGAGCGTCTCCACCCACTGCCAGTGGACTTCTGATATTTCCAGCTCGAGCAAGGACATTCTCAACATCTCCAGGATCTGAAAAATTACTTAATTTGAATAGTCGATATATTATTTTTGACGGTTTCCTGTATTCACAGACGGCCTTTTCCCTATGCTCTCTATCCAAAACTACATCTAATATCCATCTGTAAATACAAGGAACCATTTTCTTTTCTTTATTAGATTAAAATTAAATAGATCTCACAATTTCCCCATATTGGTTCTTGTCCGGGGAATCGGCAAGTGCCTGAAACATTGTCATAACGTTGTCCATGTCGACTCCACTATGGCTCTCATCGCCCGTCAGAAATCTCTTCTCGTTCGCGTAGAGAAACGAGCCGTTGATGCAAGACAGCGATTGAAATACTGCTTCTATCAGGCTGAAAACATTTGTATTTTTTTTTCTTAAAATTTTATTTTTACCCGATCAAATCCAGCTTTTCGTGTTCTTCTAGCAGCTTCTTGACGATTGTTGAGCTCAGAAATTTGGGGGCCTTCATCGCCGAGTTCGGACCGGAAATTGGTTCCTGAAAATATCTTTTTTAGAAATTAAACAAATTAATTTTTTGCCTGCAATCTTCCATCTCTCAGAAAGAAGGTCTGATTGTATCCAGCGAAAACCGAGGAGACTTTGTCCAATCCGTAAATTGGCTTTGGATTCTTCTGCAGGTCGTCCGAACCATTGCCCAACTGTCCGTTGTAGTTCACGCCGAACGTGAAAGCTCGTCCATTCACCACTGCGATCGAGTGATTTCTGGAAATTCGCTTTTTTGCTGCTCTTTTACTTTTGAACCAACCCTCCGACAGCAATCCTCGTGACGTGAGATCCCATGAGTTCCGACACGGCTATCGGAGTCAAATGTCTTTCAACTCTGATTTTTTTCTTGAAATTTAGAATTTTTAAAAATCCGCCCACTTGTTTCCGCATCCAATTTGTCCTTGGAAATTCGAGCCGAATGCGAAAAGTCTGCCTGAAAAAAACATAATTTTAGAAAAATAACTTGAGAAAAAATAAAATACCATCATTGGTGAGCAGAATCGTGTGGGAGTTGCCACACGCAGCTTCGACGACTTTCATGCGACTGACAGAGGCCAACAGATAAGGCGAGGCTCGGGCTGAGAATAAACAGGTTTAAAATAGGTGAAAATTAAATCTTCAAGTTTTACGTCTAATATCGCCGGTGCCCAACTGTCCGTGATCGTTCTGGCCCCAGGACCAAACTGAGCCGGAAATCGAGATCGCAATACAATGTCTCTCGCCGGCAGCGACTAAAGTCCTTTTCACATGATATTCGAATTTCCAAGAAAAGAAGTGAATTTACCCCTGGTGATGGGAATTCCGAGCAATTCAGCGACCTCTGCCGGCTCATGCAGAATCTTTCCGTCTTGCTGCTCGCCCCACACGAACACGCGACCGTCTGCAAAATTACAGTAATCATCAAAAGCCACAGAATCTAAAACCATATTCATAATACATTGTCAAAATTCGACAGTACTTTTGAAAAGCTACAGTATCTCGAGCTTCCTCATCAAATAATCTAAAACATCGAAAATTCTAGGCTCCCCGTATTAACATGACAGACACAGACGGTTGTGTTTATAGGCGGAAATTGGGAGTCGTTTTGAGTAGAGATCATAGGGAAAAAAGGACCGTCGTCCGTAATTACAGGGAGCCAAAATTCGTCGATAAAATCAACTTACTATCACAAATAGCAATGCAATGATCGGATCCGGAAGCGACCTGAATGACCTCTGTCAGCTGACGCACTCTGGTCGGCTCATGCTCGGATTTGACTTTGCTTGATTGGGCCAAAGCTCCGCGGGAATTGCTGCCCCACGCAAATAGCCGACCGTCTTCGGCAACGGCGAGTGAATGGGCGCGTCCTGCGGCTATCTGAAAATTCAGAAAATATTACTGCAGTTGTTCCTATTTCGAGTTATTCAATAAGTTACGGAATTTTGAAAATTAGCATGCATTTCTTGCTCATCTTATTTTCTCTTATCAGATAAAATGGAGATAGCAATGAAATTGGATAATGATAATTTTGAAAATTCTAAGAATTTATTGAATGTCACCCAATAATTGCATACCTGAATAATCTTAGTGCCGACGTGATGGAATCTGACGGGCTGAATGAAGGGCCTGGCCTCGCAGTTCGCGTGGCCGAGTCCGCACTGGCACTCGTCGTTTGCACCGCAGCTCCACATTTTGCCGTCCTCGTCCAACAGAATCGTATGCCTCTCGCCGATCGCCACTGCACTCACGGAGCACGAATTCCGCAGATCCATTGGGGCTCCGACTGGAAATTTATCTATTTTCAGACTTCTAAAAATTAATAATCTCCAGAAAAAATAATGTCGTGCTGAGAAAGAAAAAAGGATCTTGCTTTCGACCTCTATACGATACACTATTTTCTCTGCGAGTCGAGTTTTAATTTTTCTTTATAAATCTCACCAACTCGTTCCGGAATTCTGACATCAGCTTTCCTGAGCTCGATCTGCTCTCCCAATTGGCCCTCCGCGCACAGGCCGCACGCCAACAATTCACGCATCTGAAGCGAAGCAACGTTGAAAAATCGAAGAATTAGTAACAAAGTACTAATCTTCAAAAAGAAAGATATAGCTACAGTATAAAACTGTAAATTCTCATAGAAAAAATCACATTTCCTCAACAACAATGTATTATTCTAAAACAAACAACAAAGAAAATAAAGAAAAAAAAAACAATAAGACTAAAAATAACATATTCAGGCGACTTGAGGCTGAGCCTCCCCCTTCCCATTTTCCTCCTGCATTTCGACGTCTTCTTTCTCTTCGCTTTTCGGATTTTCCAATGCCGTATCCTGGCCATCCTTCTCTGCAGTATCGCCTTGCCCATTCTGTTCCTCCTTCTCCTTCTGCTGAGACAATTTAGCTTCTTCTCTGTTCTCCCGAGCCTGAAATTCGAAAATCTAATATCTTTGAAAATTAGCATAAAATGTATTAGTGGCGCGGAAAAAGGTAATCGGAAGCTGGTGCATGAAGAGGAAGAGTTGTGATTATGTTTCTAGCGCTCTTCGTTGAATACACTATTTCGTTATAGCGTGATCAGAGTCTGATAGCTTCTTCTATGCTTGAATAGCTTTTTTGCGCGTTGACAATACCTTCTGTTTTCTCTTGGACTTCATGAGCTCTTCGATTTCTGTGCAGTCGACGCCCATCATTCGGAGAATGTGAACTCGCTCTTCCTTCGTCACGTAGGGCGCTACAGAATGGAAGCCGATCTGAAAAAATTCAGTTTACTCTAGAAGATTATCTCTTCTTCCATAAAACCAAAAATTTGCTTACCCAAGCACAAACAGGGTCATCGTCATCCACGTAGAGAATGACACTGCCACTGTTGTTCTGCCTGATCTCGTCCTTGGCCTTCATCAAATCCATCGGCACAAGGTTCTTCCCGTACTCCATCAGAGCCAGCATGTCCTCTCGGGGAATTTTTGTCTGAAATGGAAAAGGTAAACAACTCACTTTACTCTTCAAACATTTCAAGTACTCTTTTGCATTTCGCAATGTTTCAGAAATAAAATTAAAAATTCTAGTACTTTGTCCCACAAGTTATCTTCCATTTTAGTTTTAGAACACAAGTATTTAGACCCAAAAACTACCTTCTGCTTGCTCATGAAAGGAAAGATGTATTGGACTCCTTCCTGAGCGATTCTGTACTTGGGCGCATCCGCTTTGTTATCGTTCTTCCCGAACATTTTCATGCCCGCGTTCTGGATCGACACCGAAAACATGTTGTTCTCCTGAATTTTTATTTGCACTTTTCAAAATGCTTGAAATTTACCACAAAATGTTTGACAGCTTCATTTGCATAGAAGAGCTGCTTGGACTCGTTATTGTCGTTGCCGCGTCGATTGAACAGATTCTCATAGGGGAAATCGTCCGAAATGCCGTAGTTTTCCCTGAAAATAGCATATTTTTCGAATAAAAAATTGTAAAACGTATGATCTAGGCAAAAGAGGGTAGAGATGGATAGGATATACTGGATATCTTTTCCCATACATACTATTTTGCTA
>LIAE01010359.1:17343-29936 GCA_002287525.1 Diploscapter pachys
TATCGGGTTCATCGAGCAGGTCGAATAGACCATTCTGCCTCCGATTTTTAGAAGTTCGGCTCCTCTGGAATTCAAATTTTTGCCAAGAGTGAAAAAATAGCAATCCTACCTCTTGGCTATGGGGAGTTGCATTCTGTGCAGAGAGAGTCCCTCATGGGGTGTCCACCTCGCCCAGATGTCCGGGTTCTTGCGTACAGTGCCATCTCCGCTGCAGATCACGTCGCACAGCACTTTGTCGAATTTCAGGGGCTCTTTGTCCTGGAAATCCAGATTCATTTTTAGCCCAACATTTGAAGTCTTCTGATTAAGAGTACTTTGCTATCAAAACAGTATAGAAAAGGGAAGAAGGAATAGCGTTTGATAACAAAGTACTCGTAGCCAAAAATATTAGGATATTTGAACTCCTCCTACCTTTCCCCTCATATTGGGCAGCTTTGAAGCGTCGTTGCAGGTGATGACGCAGTTGGCAATGCGGAATCGCTTGAGCGTCTGGTGGACGAGCATGTAGCAACGCTTCATGTCCAGATCATTCGCAATCAGCATTCCAGCTGAAAGTTCAAATTTTTTCCCAAAAAAAAACTTGAAATCAACCTGGATTCCTGTCCTTTTCATGCATCATCTCGATGAGCTGCGAGGTCTTGCTGCCTGGCGCAGCACACATGTCCAACACGATATCAGCTGAATCAAAGGATTATGTCGGATTTCAGAAATCATCAAAATATACCTGCTTCAGGCTGTAGCATGAGCGGGGGAATCATGCTGACCGCTTCTTGACGAGTGACGTTGCCCAGCTCAGTCTCAGTGCACTGAAAAAGGACTTATATGACACTCGTTGGACATATAAAACTCAGGCGATATATAAAGTCCGAAGGATTACCAAGAAATTGTGAAAAGAGGATAGAATGGGCTGGCTTCTGATAGCATTTCTCGACATGGAGGTCTGATATGCGCCCGGGTACCTGAACGGAAATCACTTACTGCAAAAGATAACAAAAACTAATCGAATTATTCCATTACCAAGATTAGAATTGTTCATTTTCGCGTTAAGTGTTAAAGAATAAAAGTTCAAAACCAGATGAACTACGCTTCAATATTCCTATGTTTTTGTGCATTTGGGTCAAGTTTTCATAAATCTGAAGTAAAAAAGAGTTAAAAATCATACCAAGGGAGTGGCTTGGGAACGCAAATGCCTTCGTCCTTGTTTTCTCGCAGAGGCTGGAAAAACCGCTCCTCCAATTCCTTCACCAGCAGCTCGCGATCCCTTAAAATTAGCACAGAATTAAAATTTTTGAAGGGAAAGATCTCACTTTATGCGTCCCTGAACTCTGAAGGAAACGGGCAAATCTGCTTTCAGCGCAGTTTGGAATTGCTCCCACTCATCTTCAGGGACGAGACCCTGAAATTCAAATTTTACCCTTTAATTTTTTAAATTTTCAGTCTCAGTACCTGCTCTTTATAGTATTTCCAGTACTTCTCATTATCCTTGACGATCTCTAGATAGAACCCATTCTCGTCCTGACCCTTCTTCGGCCCGACCGTCTTATTCTTGATCTTGCGCTTGAAAGTTCGCTTACCCATCTTTCCTGAAAAAATCTAATTTCAATGGAAAACTTTAAATTTCAAAGGTATTCAACGGAAATCGACAGTTTCAGGTAAAAAATAATTATACAAAGTAAAAATCTTAGTTTATTCTTATTAAAACCGGAAAAAACAACTCTTCGTAATACAATTTCAAATTTAAATGCCTCTTTGAATTATCGATTGAACTCTATCTTCCAAAATATTTCAGAGCGTTCCCTTCAAATAGTAAAATCGATAACTTCTACTCAACATAAACTACCGAGTAAATAACCGAAAGGATACAAATTCAATAATAAAATATTTGGACATCTGAAAATCGCATACCATGAGATTTCCAAATTCCTCAACAAGTAACCGGGATTATAAGAGTCGTCTACATAGGAACTCACGGATCTTTATGAAACTCTCTAATGAGGGTTTTCGATGACACTAAACATGATGATTACATTAAAAAGGCAACCGAAATTTGACGAAATGTCTTTTCTCACTATTTCTTTCAAATTTTATTCTCTCGTCGATATTACTAACTATAGCACTCCGTCAAATTTTAATCACCATTAAAAGTGCTCAACACACTCATAAGCATGAATTTCGATCCCTGCATGATTTCGGCACTTGATTTAACGAATTTGAAAAATTAGCTTACATGATTGACAAGTGAATTTGCCCATTCCCCATACAAAATGGGAATGAAAAATCGAAGGTTTCAGAGTGCGTCTGAGCACTTTCGATGTAATAATAGTGATATCAGCATCATTGAAAACCCCTATTTGGTAAATTACATCGAGATCTGTGAGTTCCTATGTCGACGACTCCTTTTGTTAGAAAAGACATCTGGAATGAAAAGACTCAAATTAAACTTTTTGGATGTTGGATTTTGCAGCGTGGTGACACAACTTCCATACGCTTTTGTCCAGCCAGGTATTTTTCCGGATACGGCAAAACTGGCTGGAATCGAATGCTTAATCATCACCTGTGATTGTGAATAAAAGCAGAGTACGGTTACGCGCAAAGTGCGCTTTGTCGAGTTCTGAAATGCATAAAATGGAAGGATTTTTGTGCATTTTCTATTGTACCTTTTAAAAATGGACGTCCATATTCGCGTAGATGGAAGGGAGTGTCGCACGTTTGAGGTCGGACCTGTTTAGGGTCCCTGGGAGAGCAGCAGATTTGCCATGTCCTGAACGAGATTTATAGAATCCTTCAAATTTTTGAAAACTCGTTCCAAACCTGATCAATTTCCTGGCTGAGGGGAACGCGATGGTGGTAGTCATCCTGCGTGGCCTGGCTCTGGCTTACCCTGTTTCTTCCGTTCGCGAAGGGCGGACCGTTCTGGGTCAAAGTTAGACCGCTCATTGAAGCCTGAGAATTAGAATTTTCAAACCTAGGGAAAATAAGGAAACACCTGTGAATAGAGTCCATCGAGTGAGGGGAACTGGTCTTGCGAGGCATAGGCGTTCGCGTCCTGCGAGGCTTCAGGCATGAAGTTGGACTGGTTGAAGGAGCCGCCGTGGCGAGAGCGCTGGTTGCCTGAATTTTCGAATTTTCATTTTTCCCACAAAATGAAGTCTTACGATTTGGATGTCCCGGCTGCGGCGGATTGCTGAACGCAGAGGTCTGGTGGAACATGTGCATCGGCACGGGCACAGAGCCGTGGCGCAGATTCTGCGCGCTCACTGCGAACTGCGGGTCGATGAAGTTGCCACGGTCAGGCGGGCCTCCTCCACCCCGACCAGAGGAAGTGCGGTACTCGCCCAGAGTGTAAAGTTGGCGCTGCGGTGCAAAGCGCAGAGACGCCTGAAACTATTCATGTCTCTTGAAATGATTTTTCCTACTTACAGGCATAGCCGGATTGAGAATCTTGGCCTTGGGCTTGGGGAGCTGGAAATTGACCGATTTCAAGTTGTTGATCGGACCCTCGAACACGAGTCCCTTCTCCTTGAACGTGTGGACCAATTCGTTCCAGAGAGCCTGACGGGCCAGAACCTGCAATGATATTGAATTTTGAAGAAACTGGGAAATTCGGCAGTCTGTTCAGCCTAAATACTCGATAGTAAACTTGGGGTTTAACAAAAAGCTAAATTATTGTTCAATACAAATTCCAAAGTCTGTTCAACAGAAATTCACTTACGAAACTATAGGAAGATTTTGGAATCCTTTTTTAATTTTTGCTCTTTACCTTGGCATTTCCAATGATGACGAGGCCGTACTTGGCACGCGTGAGGGCGACGTTCAGCCTACGGGGGCCGTTGAGGAATCCGATGCCCGACGACTCGTTCGAACGGACGCACGTCACGATTATGAAGTCTTTTTCGCGACCCTAGAAAACAATAAATTGGAAAATTAGTTTAGTTTTTGGGAGTGGCCTAGACGAAAAATCTTCAAAGATTTTTTAAAGTCGACTTTCGCGAGGGCGAATTTTTAAAATTCCGTTTGATCGATTAGACTTGATCATATGACTGATTTTAAATTAAAAAATCGAAACTTTACGATCAAAGTTTTGAAAAAATAAAAATTGAAGTACCGACTATTCAGTCTATTTTGGGGATAAGTTAATGTTTGCTAAGTTTTGTTTTCGGATTTCAATGAATTAACCTGAAAAGCATCGACGTTGGCGATCTCCAGGTTCTCGTAGAGGGACTTGTTGAGAATGCCCTGCGTGTGCATGTAGTTGACGATGTAAGAACGCTGGCCCTCGTACGGCGTGATTATGCCGATTTGCTCGGGTCGCATGCCCGATCTGAAAAGTCGAAACAAATATTCTATCTTTTCAACGTTCACTAAAATCGTCGGATTTTTTGTTCCTTTTACTTTAAAAAATTTCTAACTTTCTAACGAGAATTAAAACAATTGTTTTTCGGCAGAAAGTAAAGGTTTTATTATTTATGCCTACTTCAAAAGCAGACTGGTCAGTTTCTCGACATTGGCGGCCTCGGTTCTGTTGAGGAAGGACGTGCCGCTGCTGCTCATCTCCTCCATTCCGTAGCACGACCAGAACATCATCGGCTTGTTCTGAACGGGCCAGTCCCAATTCACTCCTCTTAGTTGACGCTCGTCTGAAAATTTGCTATTATTATCTTCAACCTCCGTGAAACTTTATCCAAAATGTTTCGCTAAAACTTTGCCGCAGACACTCTAATCTATCAATTTTCTACAGGAAATTTTTGTTTTCAGACTAGTGCTGGGCGGAAATTCCGTTTTCGTTTCTGCTTTTCGAAATGTGAACATACACTTCCCCGCCCAACACTGTTTCAGACCCATTTCTTTATAATTTCATATAAGGCTAAAATTTCGAAATCGAATTCTTTTTCAAGAAAAAATCTCCTTACTGTCAGTGACTCCATTCTGAAGACTGCCCTCATAGAAAATGTTGGAGGGAAAGGCGCTGAGTTCTGGGTGCATTCTGTACTGAACCTGCAGACGGAAGGGGCGATTGCCGAGCAGAATGAGTCTTTCGAACAGCGACTGCTGCAAACCCGCTTTGGCTGCCTGAAAACATACCGTAATTTTGAATAATACCGTTGTTGAAGATTTTTAAAAATCACCTTCTTGCACATGATGACAGGGCCAAGCTGACAGTGGTCGCCGACCAGCACGAGCTGACGAACACCACGCACAATCGGAACCAGGACTTCGGGTTCCGTCGCCTGAAAATGCAAACAAATGAAGCTTACTCTACAATTTTATCTTTCTACGAATTTTAAAATCCTATATTAGTTTGTTCTTCTTTTTTTTTTTTAAGATTATTCATTTTTCTCAAATTACCTGAGTGGACTCGTCAATGAGGACGCATTTGGTGCGGATGTTCTTGATTCGCCTGTCGGCCGCAGTCGAACAAGTGCAGCAAATCACATCGGCAGCAGCCAAGAGTTGGTGCTCGTTGATCTGAAACTTTATTTTTTTCAACTCAAAAATGCGCGTTCCGACCTTCTTCAACTTGAGATATCGCTCGTGATCTGCTGTGGACAATTCACCGATTTCCTCCTTGAGCTGAAGCAATTTCTGGAACTCTCCTGCAGTCGTCAGAGTCCTGAGCTGTGCGTGCAGAGTCAGGAACTCGACTGTCGTTTCGAGACCTTCACGCGATTTGGCACACAGGCGGATCACCTGGATAAAATTTTATTCTGTTCACTCTTTTCTCCTCCTACCCTCAGTCCAGTTTTGTGAATTCTCTCAGCCAACTGGTCGACAGCGATATTCGAAGGACTGCAAACCAGCACCTGACCCTGCGTCTGCTTCACCAAATGGTACACGATCGTCGCAGAAGTCACAGTCTGAAAAAATTCCAATTCGGGAATTTTTGAAACCCTAGCAATTCCCCTACCTTTCCAGTTCCCGGAGGTCCCTGAATGAGTGTGAGTGGTCTGATGAGTGCGTTTTTGACTGCAGTCATCTGACTGTTGTTCAGTTCTGGAAGTCCAGGCGCTGCCAATTTTCTGGGCTGGGCGATCTGAAAATAATGTTCATTTCTTGGAATTTGGAAAATTAAAAATGCGACCTTGAAAAGGACTTCCTCGACGTCCCTGCCCATGAGTTTGTAGTAGAGATACTGGCTGACGGACTTCTCATCCGACAGCTTGTGCAGGGCGTACTTCATCCGGTCGAACGAGATCGAGTTCCACACCACCTAAAATCACCCCGTAATTGCCCTTTACACTTTCTACCTCTAAGCTACCCCTACCTTCTTGTAGGTTTGCCCTTTTCTGGAAAATAGTAAAGGAAAGAGCAAAAAGAATAAAAACTACAAGAGTGCAACTTAAGGGTAAAAATACAAGAGGCTTGTAATTTTGAAAATCCAATTTTTTCCATTTGTCTACCTCAACGCTGAACTGAATCCTCGGATCAGTGGGCATTTTCTCGTTGTGATTCGCCTTCATCTCACAGCCGATTTCATCCGAGTGGTCTAAAATAATACAATTTGATAAAAGTGGTAAAATTTAAAGCTCACTGTCAGGAATCTTGAAGACCTGTCCCGTGCAGCTCCACTCTTGCCCGTTGATGTTGGCCGAGTGCTTGATTTTCAGCTCGTCGCCAACCATCAGTTTCATTGCTTAAATCTCATTTTTTATCAAAATTTCTCATGGTTTGATTTGCAGAAAAATAGTAAATTTGAAAAAATAGAAGGTGTTTTTCTCTTTAGGTTATTTTGTTTTTATAGCATTTTGTCATCAAATTTCTTACATCCATCCTGGAACATGGGAAGGTGGAAATATACTAAATGCTTCTTGCTGAGGCCTTGCTCCCATCTGATGTGGCCGATGTTCTGCAAAACATCTACTAATGTTATTTTGTAGAAATTGCCCACCTGATTTTGCGACTCCTTCATTTTCCTGTCGTACTCAGCCTCCTCATTGATGAGTGGTTCGAAGACGTTCTTGTAGTGATAGGCATCTTCGTACCTCAGCAGCACGTGGTCGGGCTCGTGCTCGAAGCCTGGTTTGTCCAGATCCTCCACTTTCGCTTCGGAATTCTCCTTCCATAGCTCCTCCAGCTTGTGCACTTGCGAGGTCCTAAAAATTCGAATTTTTTGGATTTTTATATCTGCCACCCTTTTCTGGAAAATAGTAAAGAGTAAGGGAAAAAGTAGGTGGTAACTACAATGCGCCGGTTTTTAGAAGGAAAAGTTCAACAATTCACAATTCCTACGTAATGTGCCTGGCTCTCTGCTGGAGATGATCATTGGGGACCGAGACGATCCAGGAAAGCAACTGCCTTTCCACAATAATCGGCTTCCACTCCTCACTTCCATTCCAATCGGACTGTTTCTGGAAGTTGGTGATTCGAAAAAGAATTTTTTTTATTTCAAACCTGAGCCTGCTGAGCACAGGGCGATCTGCAGAGGAGAATGACGACGGTGTCGGCCTTCGCGGGGATGAAACCGAGCATGAACACGTTCTTGTTCGCGCACTGATAACACTCCAGTTGGGTGTCGCCCAGCGCCGAGTCTTTGTGCAGTTGAATCTGAATGATGATTAGCATAAAATGATAAGAGCTAGGTAAAATCAAAATAGTCGAGAAAAAACTATAATACATATTTTAAAACTGCAGAAAATAACCAAGAAAACTATTATAAACAATTTTAAAATGCAGAAAATGATAAAAATCTACAATAGAAGTTAAACTAATTTTCAAAAGCCACAATAAGAAATAGAAAAAATTAACCTCCTTATGCTGACTCCTAACCATGTGGAGAACGATGTGCGAACCGACGGCCGATCCCTTCCCGTTGCAGAACCACTTCTTGCACACAGTGCACATCGCCACGCACGCCGGCTCGTGAATTCCACAATATCTGCAATTTGTTCATTTTCTTTGAAAATAAAAATTTTAATTCATACCTGCAAGCATGTTGCGGCAGTGCGTCTTCCTCGGGCAATTCATCCTCATCGTGAAACTCCAACTCCGATTCGTTGTCCATTTCGGAAGCGATTGCATTCGGCTAAAATTCAACTTTATAACTTTCTATAGAAGATATTGGGTCGTCCAAGAAGTTATCGAAATTTTAAAATCAATATTCTCTAACTTCAACTCTATTTTTACTTATTCCGATGAAAAATAGCAGCAAAAACGTGTGCTAGTTTAAAATTTTCAAAACTTTATAACTCGAATTTTGAAATTACACAAGCAAAAACTAGAGAAAAGTAAATGTTGCCCAACCTGAGAGGCTTGTGAAGGCATGGAGAAGTGCTGGTCGAAGTCGTAGGCCGAATCCTGCGTGGCGGCGCCCCTCGCGTCGTCCTCCGCATCTGAATCCACGAACGTCAGCGTCTGCTGCTCACCGTCTGCGTACAAATCGTCCATCTTTAAACCGCTTGCTTCAAAATTCTGAAAATCAACGTTTCTAGATTTCTGTAAAATCTGCAGAAAAATAGAATTGTTATCAGGAGTCGACCAATTTGGCATAGCTATTTTTGCACGAAAATGTTCGATCTTGATAACGCGAGTCGGCAAGTTATGAAATTCGCGAAAAAAATCGATAAAGAACATAGAAAAGGAGGGAAAATTAGAGCTGAAGAAAGTTATGCCGAGATTGTGAAACAATCAATGCGAGAAAAACATGGAAATGCCATGATAGTAATAAAAAGGCTAAGGCTGACGAAGAATAGGAGGGGGAATTGTATGAGCCGAAACAAATTGTTGTGCCCTGAGTTTACAGGAAAGAGAGAGAGAGAGAGCGAGAAGAGAATTAGCAGATGAAGAAAAGAGCTAAAGACTGTAAACGGGGTCATAAGAACCTTATTTTGTAGTTATTTTTGTCCAAAAATATATATTCAAATCTGATTAAGACTTTTAGAAAGAAGAGTGAAAATTTCCTTTGACGGAAAATTGGCCAAATTCGGAACTTGCAAATGACCACGTCTTTGCCATACAAAAACCTTGCGGACGCGAACAGACGGAAAAATTATGAATTGGCTTTTGGCACAGAAACGTTTCATAGAATTTATCGTCTATCTGCATCATAACTTCGCAGTCTGAATACGACTTGCTTCCCATTTTGGAAGTCCCCGTACCGTAGTACCACTTTTTGAATACTGCCGCGCTTTTGCAGAGGGGTGAAGCTTGCGCTCTCTAGAAAAGAGCAGGAGGAATGAATATTTCCAGAAATCGACAAAAGTTTCAAGATATGATGACGGTCAAGCCCTAGAAATTTGAATCGATAGATTGATTAAGATCGAGATTTTGGATTGGATAAGAGATGAGAAAGATCCGGTTTTGTTCTGTCATTGTGACTAGATTGAACTTGCACTTTTTGTTATGTCTGTACAGAGATGTGAATGGAATTCCACTGTAGTAATACAAATTATACGAAAATCAGCTTTCGGCCCTGACCATTTTTCGGGAATTCCGGTTTTTTTCGGGTCATTTTCAGGTATCAACTGAAATAATCTACAGTTTGAAAAACTGAGTCGTGGTGTCATAAATTTCTAATCATTTTCAGTTCGAATTCAAAATTCTCAATTCTCGATCAATCACAACAAAACGTTGGTTGTTTTTTTCTCGAATTGACCAAACAGACCCCTGGTATAAAAGACGCAATACGAAGGGCGGCCTTGACGCTTCGCCCCGAGAGAGGAAAAAACCTTTTGATTTTGATCCACAGCTTATTGTTGTTGTTTATCATCACGTCATTTTGTATGCATGCAATTATTCTTCCTGATCAGCTTTAATGAAATACAATTTTCAGTAGATCATCATGGAGTTGACCAGGGCTGTTTTATCGATCTCAACTTTATTCTGTCTGATCTCATTCTCGTCAGCTGAAATGATCCGTCAATGTATGTGTCAGGAATCTGACGCCTGCCTCGCCCCCGGCATTGGAGGACTAATGGCTTGTGGGGATAAGTGTCAGGTTTGCAGAAACCTTATGTTAGAGATTTCTTTTTTAATCCTATAAATTTTAGCACCATGTAGCTTCAACGGGAGCTTCCTATGCAGCTCTGAGACAGTGTCTTCAACAGGCTGAGCCGAGAATTCAAGGCATCGCTCAGTGTCAAAAACGACAACACGCTAACTCGTAGGTCTTTGCTAAGCAAAAATCATGAAATTACTCATCTCCCAGGAATCTACAATAAGAAAATTTAGATGTGCCCGAGGCCCGGGAGGAATGGTTCAGAAGCGCTATTTGGAGACCTTGAAATTGGCCGCGTTCACCGAAATCAATCGAATGCTTTCGCGTTCGGGAGTTACTGGAAATGTGCAGCAATTTCTCGGAGTCGGAAGGAAATTTGCGGGTTGCGTTTTGAAGTGCATGGAGAGATCTTCGATTGGAAGATGCTACAAGGATTTGAAGTGCGGGTTTTTCAACTGAGTTTCTCAATTTGAAATTCTAGCTGTGGTTTGGACCTGCCCTCGGACGCAACTCTAGTGCAGTCCGCCAAGCAGTGCGCCATTCAAAGTGGATTTAACACACAGGGAATTCAGCAACTATGCAACTGCGCTGCTAATGCCGGCATTAGGTAAGTGCATTTTCCAACACATCCCAACTTATTTATCGAACAACACAAAATCATCGATTGTTTTTAGAAACCTCGCCCAAGTTTGTCCCCGACTGCAAATTTTCTAAACTGGTGCCGAAAATGATGGATGCCCTCATAAATTTCGCCACTTTGTCTCCCCGACGGGTACTGGGACTGGTTTTGGGTTTTGCCTTCGCTCACATTAAATTCACGAATTTCGAATCATTCCCCTTATCTTATCATAGATCGCTAACAATTTGCCTGTGACACTTTTCTGTCACATCATTTCAGGGCTTTATCGAAATATCATCTTTTTAGTAAACCTAATTATTTTATCAAGTTTCGTTTCGGATCTATGCTTGTTGTTTTGCAATTTGTCTCATGTGATAAGTCATTCTCTAGAACTACTATGCTGATCTTAAAAATCACTTGGTTCATTATGAAAAATAAAATCTTCAAAACAAATCAGGTTAACAACAAATCAAAACAACTTTTCTTCTTTGTTTGCTTGGCTAAGTGGTAAGCGATCAGTGTTGTGGGCGGCATTACTCCTCCATGGCATCGTCCTGTTTGATGCCGTCATTCGACTCCGCCCCTTCGTCCGAGTCAGAATCGAAATGTAGGTCGTCCAGCATTTCTTCCACTGTCGGGGCTCCTGAAATTAGAAATTGATATTTTATGCTAATTTTGCTTAGCAGATTTTTCCACCGCAACTGCGGTGCGATGGCCAAATTAAAAAAAACCCCAAATCTGTTGCTTAGTAAATAGAATTTTTCCGATAATTTATCCTTACCAGGCACTTCTCCTTCACCATCCTCCATATCTTGTTCTTCCGTCTTTGCACCTCCAACCATTTTCTCGCTATCTTTGTAGATGTTGATGTGCTCTCGCATCACAGGGTCTTCCTCAACGTCTTCGATAAATCTGCAACATTTTCAGATTTAAAAAAAAATTGTTTTTCAATTATTGCACCTCTGGAATTCATCAGCCACACTGTCTGTCTCGTTTCCAGCAATATTGCCACCGACCACTAGTCGCTTCAGCTTCCACTGTCTCTTCGCTGCACGCTTGCTTCTGTCGTAGACCTGCAGTAATCCTCATTTTTACAGCAATCTGGAATATTGCAGTACCTTCTTGACGATGACGACGTCGGGAATGTTGTCTGCCTTCATATCGTCGAAGATTCGATTGTTGACGTTGCAGTTCTTGACGTCGAAACCCAAGACGAGATCGCCAGGGTTGAGCAAGTGGCCGAGATGCGTTCGTGTGGAGAATTGCTCTGCGTCTGCAGCCCCGACCTGGTCACTTCTCTGCAGCCAAACATCAGCCAATTCGTGCTTCTTGCTGATCAGTCCGTGACCCGCCTGAAAATCCTCTCATTTTTTCGAAGATGAAAAATCCTCACATTTCTCTGGAAGTTCTGCACCAATTCGACGTCCATTACGTAGAATTCGGTAAGCTGTTTAGGTCCGCAAAGCGTCTCGAAAGGATCCCTCCAAAAGTTGCAACTGAAGTTAATGAATAAGCTTCCAGAATTAAAAAAAAAGCAAACAAACAAACTGCGAAACTTACCCTTGAACATCAGCCAGTTGCAGATTGTTGGGGTCAATCAAGGAAATAACGTTGGACACTCGCTGGCAGATCACGATTTGACTCATGTTTCCGAGAGCCTGAGCCACTTTCTTCGGGAGACAGACCACATTGTCTCTGAAAATTCGAAATTTTAGAGTTTTCAACTTGTTCAAGGCGCGTTCATGCTAAGAAAGCGAAAAAATCGGAGAGTGCATGTGAAATGGAGCGAGTACTTTCTTCCTCTTTCCATTTTTGCATGTACTCTCCATTTTTCGTCTTTCCATTTTATTAGTACGAACGCGCCCTCAAACTTTTACCTGCAAATGGGAACGATTTCCACGCAGAAGGTATGCTTGTAGTCATACGTGTTGTTCTTTGTGTCGTGGGAAACGAGTTCCTGAAAAACTCTCATTTTCCAAAAATATGAACTTTCTTTTGAAAAACCTGAGCATACTGGTATTTACAGGGAAGGACAGTGACGAG
>LIAE01010359.1:30037-122147 GCA_002287525.1 Diploscapter pachys
CTGTCTGACTTGAACGCAGGCTCTCCAAAAGTCTTTCGCCTCGGCACGACGGCAATCATCGCACATCTACACAATAATATTTTTTTCAAACGGTTCGCCTTATTGTCTTGTATAATTTTCCAATTTGTAAAATTCATTTAAAAAATTCTAGGATCAGAAATGTAGTGGATTAAGAAGTAGTCTAGTGAGTTTTACAGGGTACCCCCTTCAATCTTTTTCAATATTTTCGAACCTGATTATGGACGGTGAATTCGATGACAAGCGACTGCTGCAGGACGACATTGGAGAAGACCTCTTTTTGCACGGTCAGCTTCACTTTCAGTCTCTTCGAGTGGGCCTCAGTCCAAACGAACGAAGCATCTGTCAGTCTAACCTGAAAATATAATTTTTCCCCTTTCAAAAAGAAATATTCCAACCTTAGCAAGTGAAGGCTTCAATTTCTTGAGACAAATCGATAGAAGTTCCTTGGACTCAGGCTCTGCACGCACCCACGCACTCGGCGGCACAAAATAGCGATCGCAGAATTTGCACAGGTAGATTATGCCTGGAAATCAAAACTAGTGTAATTTTCATTTTCAAAATTCTTTAGTTTACTGTAGCTTTCACTTTAAAAATTTCTTTAAACTTACAAGTCCTGCTAATTCCCTCAGTGATGTCGACCCTCGACCGCAAGCAGGCAGCACACATGTTGGCTCCGTTCGGCTCGATCGCAATACCGCACTCGCAGCACGCGACGCGCGCCGCTGAAGGCTCCATCTTCATGGGTTGCATGTCTCTGAAAACCAACAAATTTTAGAGAATGATCTAAAAGAAGGGAGATATAAATAGGCTAAAGACCTATGCCCGAAATCCTAAATAAAAATAAAGCAACAAATTTATTCCCAAAAAATAAGCTTTCTAAAGAAAAGAAAAAAAACTGTTCCACAACAACAAAAAGGGGAAGGTAAATCCGGGAAAAAACTACCGAAAAGAAGAAAAGAAAGGAAGATAAAGAAACAGTTCAACAGTCAACAATTATAAAATTATCAATGAAAGAAGAAGGGAATAAAGAGGGAAAAGAGGATATATAAATAGGAGAAGATTTGGCTAATAGACAAGGAGGGATAGGGAATTTCAGTAGGCTCTGCCTTTCTGGGGCTCGCGACGGCGTTGCTGATTGCCCTGTAATTATCAGTTTATCATTAAGCATTCCATCACTGATAAAATCAACCTGATTTCCCCACTGGCCGCGTTTGTTGTCCTGCTGGCCGCCTCTTCTGTCGCCCTGAAACTTATCATTTTATCAGGGAATTTCGGTCTCCTTATCACCTGATAATTAGTGTTCCGGTCTCCCTTCTGCTTGTCGCCCTGTCGCTCTCTGCCCGGGAACCACGAGCTCGCCCCAGCATAGCCCGTGCGTCCGCTGCGAGGCTCCACAATCTGAATTTGCTTATCAGTGATAACTGCCTTCTTATCATTCTCTAACCTGTTCATTATTCTCGGCGAGCGACTGCAGTTTGTCAGTGAGGTTCAAGGCGAGCATCTGCAGCCTGCTCGGCTCGACTCTGTGCATCATTAGGCAATCGGTTGGCTCATCCAAAGTCGCTGACAGCTCTTCCTGGATGATCATCTTGCTGAAAACCGTATTCCTTAATGCTTCCCCCTAAAAATAAGTATTCACCTGATAATGCTGTGAGCTTGCTTCTTATCCAAGTCGAAGAGCTTGGCCAGATTATCGAGGGACACAGTGGTGTACACAGTCGAGTGCATCAGCAGGTACGTCCTCAAACTCTCCTCCTGAATGCGCTTCACGACCATCTCCTTCACTCGCTCAGAGTTGCGGAACAGATTCCAAACTTTCTGGAAATAATTTAATTAAATTTGCTTTGCTCATTTGAATGAAGATAAACCATTCAAAGTCTTTATGGATATAAGTTCTCGAAAGAAAAAAAAACTTGAATTTGAAACTGCATAAATGTTGGATTTCAAATATCCCACCTGATTCATCTTTTCATTGACGATGTAGTCCCTGCACTTCTTCCAGTCGCCAGCCAGCATGGCTCTCGATGCAGCAACCACGTGTTCGCGAGTGTTTTCGGGAGGGCCGACCAGAGATCCCTGAATATTTGAAATTCATATTTTCAGACTTCAAAACCCCCCTTACCTTCTCATTCTGCTTGAGCTGGTAGTGGAAACTTCTGGAGAGCAGTTTTCTTCTCATCTCAAACTCGCAAATCGCCATGTTCGGGATCTCCAGGAGCATCGAGCTGAAATTATAATATTTTGGACGTTTTTCTTTAATTTTCAAAGCTTACCAAATGAGATAGACGCACTCCATGAGCTCAACGTTGATGTGCATGTGATAGGGCACTTGGCGCTGTCGCTCCACTTTCTCCTGCAAAAAGGGAAAAAAGAGTTATTCATTTCGGAAGAAATGAAGACATTTTTCCTACCTGCTCAACAGTTTTGTCGTGCTGCCTCATACCGATAGCCTGAGCGAGGAGTTCCTTGGCCCTCTGCGTGTTCTGTATCTCGGACAATCCCTGATGGGCCTCTCTGATGTAGCCGTGACGGAACGCGCACAGACCCAGCTGACAGATTGTGCGGTTGTAGAGAATCTGAGAAATTCAATCACTAGAAGAAAAAAGACAGTAATCTTTTTTATTTTCGAAAAGCTACAATAATTTTATTTACTTCAAGGCTACATTAACTTTTGTTCAACTTTCTAAATCTTGCAATAATCTTAATTTGCAACCTGCGTATCAACGTCGGAATGGTCGACGATGGCCTGCAGATGACTCATGAGCATCAAATCCTTGGCCTTATGCCAATCATCGTGCAGAGCCATGAAATACACGTGGCACAACATCGCTCTCTGTCTGCAAAATCATATATTTTTTCAAGAAAATACAAACAAAAGGTTCGTGTAGTACAATCCTTCCTTTCCAAAATCATGTCTTATTTTACATACAGTTTTCTTCTGGTGCATTTCCAATGTTGAAAAACGAGTATATTCAAAAACCTGAGTCTTTTCTCCTCATCCCTGGCATAGATCAGCTTGCAGAGTCTCTCCATCATCCGAGTGGCCGAGTCACTCTCTGGCGCGCCCTCTGTCTTCACGTCGTACTGAAAATTATCTCATTTTCTCAATTTGTCATTTGGTTCAACCTTGTAATAGAGATGTTCAATCCTCATCATGTAGACCTTGCAGATTTCGTCCGAGTCGAACAAATTCAGCTTCTCCTTCGACTCCACGTACTTCTCCGTGCGCTCGATCAGCTGACAGATGTCCTTCTCGCCGCGGAGTCTGGAATTTATTTTTGCTTTTTCCTAAAAATTGAAGATTTCAAAGCACGAAATAGTACTGGGTCGAATAAGAAATGTGTCTTGTAATTTCCTTTTTCTACTACTACTACTACTACTACTACTATATTTGATTTGCCAGTTTGCTCTAAAAATATTCCTACTTTTCAATGTAGTCATTCGAATGGCAATCCGCGTTCTGGAGGATTTTTGTGAACTCGGTGTCCAATCTCTGCACACTCATTAGCAGACTGCCCTGTATTCTGTAGGGCACCGACTCATCCTTCAGATTCTCATCTTCCTCGGTGAACTTCACGGAAAAATGCACGTTCGGGTTCGCCTCCAGCAGATCCAGCAACTCGTTGACGCATCTCAACGCTCTGCAAATTTGGACATATTAAATTCTTAGAATATATGAAATCTAGGGGTATGAAATATTCCGGACACATAAAAGCCAGGATGTATGAAATGCCTCCTCACTTCTTGAAGACGTCAAAATCTAGGTAGTCATTGATTTTAGTGTTGAGCTCGTAGAGAGCGGCGATGATGTTGAACATCATTTTGGCCGCGATGCCGTTGCCGAGTTTCTTCTGAAAGTTCAAAATTTTAAAAATTAAAAATCGACAAAAATGCACCTCGTTGGAGATTTTGAGGAGTTCCTCGAGAGTCTTGACGTACTGCTTTCTGTTTGTGCCGAGGCGGCCGCGGGTCGCCATGATCTCGTTAAACTTCTTGATCATCACCTAAAATACATTTGGTCTTAAATTAGAAATAAGTTTAAAAATTCGACCTCATGAGTGACTTCCTGTCTTGGCTCGAAGAGAACCGGCATCTTCTCGTTGACGACAGTCCAGGCCCCTCCATCATCATCGTCGTACATGTCTCCTTCCTTCACCTTCCTCTCCCGAGGCTGTTTTATTCTTCTCTCCTCTTTCTTCTTGTCTTTGTCCCCGGCTTTCGTCTCACGGAACTCCTTCCTGAAAACAGCGTCTTTCAAGATTACTTTGGTAAATTTCACGAATTTACAAATTTTCAGAAAAGAAAAGAAATTATTGGGCAACTTAAATCATTTTTAAATTCAATAATTCGCAACCCACTTGAGGAAGTATTTTCTGAGATCCTCCATCTTCTTGGTGTCCAAGTCAGTGTCAGTGTCCGAGGAACTGGAGTCGGACTGCCAGTCCGAATCAGAATCGATGTCGGACTCATCCGAGATGGATACAGTCGACCTCTTTTTGTCCTTCGTGGCCGGAGCGATCGCCTCCACCGATTCGTCATCTTCTTCTCCCTGAAATAAGTTTATTCTTTAAATTTATACTTTGCTATTGTTTCAGCCCTTGTAGCATTTTTTTTCGAAATTTTTACACCCGAACCTGACTCGTCCCTTTCCCTTTTCTACAATTTGCACCTGACACGCGGATGAGAATTTGTATTTACAAGTCTAGGCAAAGGTGAATTGAGAAAAAAAATTCCGTACCTCTTCCTCCGGACTTTCATATCCGATCGGATCAGGATTGACCCTGTACTCAGCCACTCCCTCCAACTCTTTCGTGTACTTGCGAATCTTCTGTCGCAACGAGGGGAAGGCCTTCGCATTAATCTTCGACAGGGCCGCCTTCGCGTCTTTGTCCTCGAACAGAGTGTTCGCGTAATCCTCGAGCTCCACAAGGTTTCTAAAAAATAATAAAAAGACATTTTAAAAATTAAAACAAAAAATAAGAACCGCACCTGACATAGAAACGAGGCGTGCTGATGCCCTGGCGAGCGAACACAGTGCGTGACTTCTCGTACACCTTTACCAAGTCGTCGAAGGCTGAAGATATTTTTTAAAATGTTTTCAAAACGTATTTTTACCCGAAGAGGCTCGAGTGAAATCCTTGTTGTTTCTGGCATTTCTGATCTGCTTGAGGATGTCCTTCAACTCGTCGAACTTCTTGTCCTTGTGCGCACGCACCACTCGCTTCTCCTCGTCCTCACTGTCAGAGGGCATCGCGAAGTCATGGGCCCTGCAATTATTCAAATAATTACCCTAATTTATTTATTAATTGTCCCAATTAACTCGCTAGATCGGGGGACAATTATATTCAGACCTAGGGAGAACGATCGTCAGAAACTTCTCGCGACCTATTTATCCACACTATTTTCTTGGCAGTTTTTCCTCTTCAACCTGATATTAGTTTTAATTTTTAGCAGCGTGACCTGGTATCATAACTATGATTTCGCTATTGCAAAATACTTTATTTTCGTCTGACGAAAGTGCTCCCTAGGGTCTGGTTGTATCTAACTTACGCAGGCAATTTCCTGACGGTCTTGGGCTGCTGCACTTGCTGCTGCTCATCGTCCGACGACTCGGACTCCGACTTGTTCGAGCTGCTGTTGCCGCCGCGGAAAAATTTCGACATTTTCTCGGCTGAAAAATAAAAAAAAAATACTTTAAGGAAGTTTCAACACATTGCGTAATCGAACGAGAAAGTAGCGATTAAGAAGGGGATTTTGAGGATTTCAAATATTCTATCGATAGCTGATAGGACAGAGAGGTTCCTGATAGAAAATCTACAGAAAATAACATTCTAAGAACAAAAATAAACGATTTTGAGGTCGTTTTGGGTCTTTCGAATCAACATTGATAAAGCTCAAGGTGGGTTGTAAACGACGGACGCGCTCCATAAAAGAAAGCCATGCAATACTCGATTAACGAATTTCCTTGAAACTCGTCGTTCTTCTCCGAATTTCGATTAAAATACCGTAAATTCAGGTTCTTGAATCTACCAACCACCATCAAGAGAGGGCTCGGAAGATGTCTGGTGATTTGGAGCACAGTTTTGAGCAGTTTTATAGCGATGTGAGTGGATTTTTCCGTAGAATTTTCTCAACTAAAGAAAATGTTTATCTTTTAGCTGAAACAGACCGAGGAGCAAGACGCAGTTCTGACCGCATCCCAACAACTGGACCGCCTCCTCAGGCCCGGCTCAACCTACCTCAATTTGAATCCCTTCGAGGTAAATTTATTTGTTTTCTGGGAAGTTTATCTCTTTATTTTGAGGTGCTGCAAATCGACCCGGACACAGACCTCGAGACGGCCAAGAAGAAGTACCGCCAGCTCTCGTTGCTTGTTCACCCCGACAGAAACCCCGACGACAAGGACAGGGCCGATAAGGCTTTTGACAGTACGCTCCTTCCTGAAGGTTGAAAATGAAATGTCAATTTCAGTCGTGAAGAAAGCGATCGAGCAGATCGAGGACCCGAACGAGTTGCAGAAGTCAAAGGAATGCTACACAGAGGCACGAGCCAGACTGGCTGTGGCGATGTCCGAGAAGAGAAGGAAAAACAAGAGGGAGGGCAAGGAGGACACGATTGAAGAGGACGATCCCGCCGTATACAAGAGGACGCTCTGGGTTACTGTCACTAAGGTGTGCTAATTTTAGGAAGAAAACTTTAGCAGAGTATTTGCAGGTATTTGCGGCCCGCGAGAAGAAGCGTCGAATCCTCGAGGAGCGCGCCAACGACGAGAAGAAACGCATGGCTGAGATGATGGCTGAGGCCTCGGAGAAACGCAAACTCGCTGAAGAATTCGCCAAGAACTACGAGGTTCGAGGAAATTTTTACTTCGTATTTTTAACTTCTAAACTAATCTTACTCTCTTGTAGTTTTTACCTCCCTTATCTCCTTATCCCTTTTCTATTTTCCAGAAAATGGAGTAAAAACTACAAGAGGGTAAGGGCAACTTAGTGGTAAAACATGCAAGAAGTCAAAATTAACAACAAAAAAAATTTATTTATGAAATTTTCAGGAGTCCCGCGACGAGCGTTCCGGCTCGTGGAGGAATTTCGTCGCGAAGAAGGAGAAGAAAGAGAAAAAGGGCAAAACGTTGCGAGGCACTGCCTTCAAGCCGCCCAAACAGAATCTCTACAAGTGATCCGCTCAAATTGAGCTGCTATTGTTTCTGTAATTTCAATGTCCATTCCTACACCAGGATTATTTATTTTTGACTTTCGAGAATAAATCAGTTTTTTTTTCATAAATAGTTGGGATAAATGAACTTCTTGTAAATGACATACATTTGCAGAAAAACATTCCAAAAGACATAGACCTCTGAAATTTTGTAATTCCATGTAAAGGCTAGAATAGGGCAAGATAGACTATGTTAGGTTTCAAAATGTTGAGCACAATGAGTTGAGATTTTCCAGACGAAAATTAGCCTACCACTCTCTATTCTTACCCTTTTCTTTATTCCCCAAGTGTGCGTCTTTTGCAACTGTATGTATTTTACAAGAAGCCGACAAATGAGAGAAGGTAGTCGAACACAAGAGAAGAGGATTGGAAAAGGTCGATAAAAAAAAAGAAGGGCCTACATTTACAGACGATAAATAGGGGAAAATCTTAGGGATTTCAGAAGGAAAAGAAAGCTGAGATTTTCAAAGATGACTGAGGAGAAGAAAGTTGCCTGGTTGATCTAGTCCTCGCACCACGCGTTCTCCTTTCTGATCTGCTCCTCCTCCTCGGGCGTGAAGTCGTTCTTGATGTTGAACGTGCGACGAATCTCATCCGGGGATTTGCCCTTTATCATGTTGGCCACCGTCTTGCATGTCACGTCCAACAGGCCCTTTATGTCCAGGTAGTTCGCAGCCTGAACATTATCGTTTTCTTCTTCCATTTAGACCTAGGCAGAGCTTAAGCCAGATCCTTCTGACGAACCTCCTTTAAGCCAAAATATTCTGCGAAAGCCTTATTGCTGACCCCCTATGCATAGACTTTCTATAGAACAAATTTTCGGACCCCCTCCCTATAATTTTTCGTTTTGGCTGGAACTCTGCCTTAAGTTCGTTTTTATTATTTTAGCTCCTTATATTTTCCGGAAAGGGGATGACTAAGAAACTCTTTTCAATAACTGACCAGAATAAGTTCGAAGAGCGTGCCCTGGTCGACCTTGAGAAACTCGACGTCCCAGCTGGGGATGTCGTCGGTGCGCTTCTCTCTCGCGTCGTTGTCCTCGGGCGCAGGCGGATCGTCGCGGTGGTTCGTGCACCATGCAATCACCTGCACCAATTCAATCAACTTTAATTTATCGATGATTTTCCCGTACCTTCTTGAGAATGGGCGCGCTCACATTGGGGACGGGGATGATTTCGCCGTTCTCCTCGTTCTCGTCGACGCCCAAATCCTGAAAATCGAAGCGGATTCATAACCCATTATTTTGCGTGAGCCTACCTGCAGGAGCGTGTTGACAGTGTTGGAGAGACGAATCACAGAGCGGGGCACCTCGAAGACCTCGTTGTCAGAGGACTGCAGCTTCACCGTCACCTCGTTCATCTTCTAACTGGTTTGCAAATTAGTCACTGAAAAAATCACTAATATTCGAAATGTAAAAATTTACGACGGAAAAAGATAAGATTACGCACTTTGAATAGATGTGGAATAGGAGAAGCAAAAATCGATAAGCGTATAAAAACAAGGCTGTTCGGGTCATGGGAGTGTTTTGAAATATTTCAGCAAATGACCAATGATATTGCGAGGAAAAATTGATAACTCGAAAGAAAAATTGTGGCGCAAGATAACGAAGTTGTAATAACTCGAGGATATTGCAAAGAAAAGCAAAAAATGTAAATGTTTTGAAAAATAAAGGACTTCTGTCGAGACCTCATGACTTCCTAGCACGATTTCTCGAAAATCGTAAATTACGATGACTTTCAATAAGCAAGGTAGGGGAATGTTAAGACGGAAGCATCCGATCGATCGAAAGTGAAGAGAACAGAGAAGAGAAAAAGAGGAAAGAAGGAAGAGAAGAGGACTAGTCACACTGCATTGCACTCTCCAGTCTACGTTCTCCTTTCCTTCAACCCCCTTGCAATAGTAGCATTCACACAATTCTAGGTTTTACATACACTACATTATGCGGCTAACATTATGTTCTTGATGGAGGGAAATGCGCGAAACCGCGTTGGAAACGCACGCAGTGAAGAAATACGCGACGAGCGAATCGCGAGAGCTCGGAGAAAAATGAACCATTGCGAATAGTTAGCGATGAGGCGGATTTACGGCCAATTTTCTCCTAAAATCGAACGAGCGAAAACCCCCTGCCCACTATCAATACGAAATGAGATCGTGTTTAACGAAAGAAGATTTGTCACTCTTCCGTACTCGGTACTGTACTTTTGAATATCAGTCGCATATGCATATTGCGGTGATTTTACAGAATTTCAACAGAAACATCACGAAACTAATAAAGTACAGCCTAAAAATATGAAAAATAAAGCGAGTGTTTCGCAAATTGATGCATGCTCATTAACAAAGGGTGCTACAGTAGTTTTATTTTTCTCACCAGTTTTATGTAATCTTTTGTATGGAAAGGGGAAATTATAAAGGCCGCTTGGATAGAATCCTAATGGAAAGACTGAGAAGCTTATCGAAAATCTAGGGCATTCTAGAAGAGATCCGTGTGAGATTCGTATTATTTTGTCTAAGAGACGGGAAGTACAATCTTCTATTCTTCGGCAGCTTTTCCTTCTGACTCCGGGACACAGCACAGGACTTTTTGGATGAAGTGAGTTAGACAGACTAAAATTTCAACTTTTTCTCAATTTTCGAAAGATTGCCTACTCCAAGGGTTGTAAAGACATGAAGGCCGTCTTGTATTGTAGACGAATAGAAAATAGACTGGTAATCCGGATAAAATCAGTCCAACTCCAACGAAGAGCTCTTTAGGTTGGTTGAAGAATGGGAATATCAACAGGAAAAGACACATTGCGAAAAATAGTATCGGAATAATGATATTCAGCTGAAATCGTAAAATTGCAAAAAAAAAATCTACAAGTCCTCATACTTTTATGGGTCTATCCAAATCCTTCTTCGTAAATCTCATCAATAGAAGACCAGCGACCGATGAAAACACGACTAAACTCTCGGCGAAGGCCAGGTAATTGATCAACTCATATATGTTCGCTGAGAAGAGCATGATTATTGATGTGGCTCCTAAAAATATGAGGGATGGCATCGGTGTGAGGAAATGAACCGATATCATCGAGAGGAGTTCGGGTAATTGACCAATTCTGGAAAATTCATTCTATCTCGGGTATACGAGATCCTTTTACCGAGCTCCAGCAAAGAACATTCTTGAACAGGTGAAGAGTATTCCATTCAATGATCCAATGCAGGAGCAGGCCACGAAGAATGGCATGAAATAGGCCAGGTATTGGAATATCCTCTCAGAAAATGTAATTGCTACTGCGGCTGAGTCTAGGATCTAAAAACCCATAACTTCTTCTGAGACACTGCTGAAATGCTGAAATCTACCTCATCCACCGACAAGACTGAAAAATATGCTATGTTCACGAATAAGTAGAGCAATGTCACGAGTGGAATGGATATGTAGATGGCTCGGGGGAGATTTCTGAAGATATTGGCTCATTTGACCGATTTTCATACCCTAAATACCGAAATGGATCTTGTAATTCTTCAGTGACAAAGTTCAGATAGGAAAAGCCTGAGAATGAAAATACTCCCGAATAAAACGCTAGGGATAACGACGATGGACTCCAATTACTGCCAGTCATTAGCTCAGGCATTTCAATGTGTTCGAAATTACCTGAATACCATTCTTATCAATTTTCTTATCACTGATTATCACCTTGAAACAATGATACACATCCAGCTATAATAATCGCTCCCAGAGCTACAACTTTTGTGATCGTGAAGAAATCGTTGGTAATTGTAGTTATCTTCACACTGTAGCAATTGATGAACGTCAGAATCGCTAAAAATAACAGTTCAAGTCTCAGTAACCTAATCCTCAAGGGTAAATATACCAAGTTCAAAGGTAAACTTGAAAATTTAAAATTTAGAATTACCGATAACGCAAGCTGCCAGTAAATTGACGATGTTTTCACTGGGCGGACACTCTCCATAAAAAGGTTGAAGTGCATAGTTTGCAAATGTTAACGCTATGATAGCAATAGACGTGGGATTGACAATAACTAACGCAACCCATAAAAACAGAAATGAAGCACAGCCTCCAAAGGCCTAAATTCATTGATGAAAAAGCTGATCTTTGCCAAAATAGCATACCTCATGAATATACGCGTAGTCTCCGCCGCTTTTAGGTATTGAAGTACCCAACTCTGCATAGCATAATGCTCCTAACATAGCGAAAACGCCTGATAAAATCCATACTATTAATGACAATCCAGCACTACCAGCCTCTAATAGTACTCCTAAAATTGTATTTTTGCGAGAAAATCCGTAGAGTTAGACCTTTCGGACTGACGAAAATTCCTGAGCCGACGATAACTCCGACGATAATCGTGACGCCATTAAATAGCGATATGCGTCTTTGAAGTTTGACTTCGCCAGAAGGCGAACCGCCTCCCGTCATTGGGCTTGGAAAGGCCTGCACCCAATAAGTGCAATTCTAAATGAAATCTACTGCAATCAATAGGAGGGAATTCTTTTAAAACAGTAGAAAATGGATTAAGGACTCAGGTCTTCAAGTTTCAATTGAATTTCTAAAAGGTACAAGAAAGAGTGCAACATTAGTGAGGTTTAAATCTGAAAATCGAAAGACGCGCCTTGTGAGTGGAGAGGTGAGAGAAAACAGCTGGTACTCTGCCAAAGGATATACGAAATAGTAGAGGGATTAAAGAGGGGGCAGAGATAAACGAATGCCGATACTCCGTGCGCTGAGGCAGACACGCAGAAAATAGAGAAATAGTATGCAGAGTAGTGATTCCAAACGAAAAATATGATGTGATAAGATAATCTCAGATAAATTGAAAGAAGAAAGCACAACGAACCAGGATATACTCGAAAGGATGAAGTTTTTTCAAACTCCAATTAAATTTCATTAAATTTCAAACTACTTACCCAAGTCTATGAGAGCACAAAGAGTTTGGGTAAGGCGAGAGAAGAATTTACTCTTCTCCGTACTGTTTACCTACTCTGACTCTCTGTCAATCTTGAGAGACTTTGGGTCACTTCATAACTCTTCCACAAAGCAATATCGATATTTGGCATCATTCTACAATTCGATGCTAGAAATTAGATGATTCCTAATGTTGTCCCTATATTGGTGTGCCGTAGCTATTTCTGGGCCCTTGATTCTCATATCATTGATAAACTATATACCAAAATATGAACCCCTTTCAATTGAACAGGTATAATTTTAGGTCTGATTTTCAGAAGTTGTAATCCTCCTTAAGAACGCATATTGGGGCTCAGGTGAAATCGTAGAAGATAACGATGAAATTCGGGTGTACAATATCGAAATTCCAGAGTCTAAGTAAACATATCCAAGTCTTTCGGCCAAATTTAAATTTTAGGATAGATGAAGCCAAAAGTTATTTAAAAGAAGACTTGTTTGCTCCGATCTATGAAAATGACAAGTCCCACAAGATCCAATGCGATTTCATGAAGTCTTTGACCAAGGTTATGGCTGATTTTGAGTGGAAACAGCATCAACATTTCCTGAATACCTTCAAACAATACAGGTGGCATATTTATGAAATATTTAATGAATTTTACAATTTTAGAACCCAAATTGAAGGGTTGCAAGTTCATTTTGTTAGAATGTCAACTCCAACTTCTACTGGGAAGAAGCTTGTACCTTTGTTGCTTCTGCATGGATTCCCAGGATCCCATTGGGACTTTTTCAAGGTACGAAAATCTTGGGGCTTAGAATTCACTTTTAATCTTAGATTATTCCTATCTTATCAAATCCTAGTCGATATGGATTCGACTTTGGAGTCAAAGAATCAATTCATTTCGATGTGATTGTGCCAAGTTTACCAGGAATGCTATTCTCCGAAAAGCCTGTGAAGAAAGGTACTTTCAAATTGGCTCTTTTACTTTATTTGAACTTATCTGTAGGATTCGACATAATAGCCATAACTCGAATCATCAATAAACTCATGGATCGTCTCGATGCGAAAGACTATTTCATTTATGGTTCAGAAGGTAGAATTTCATGGAGCTTCCAAGTCTTATTGATTCTTATCAGGACTCGGCACTGATATCGCTTCACTTTTGGGATCAGCTTATCCCAAAAATATCAAGGGACTAGTTCTGTCAAATCCCTTGATCCTACCATCATTTTCGACTCAGATCTTCATGAAATATGGCATAGCAACAGTTCTTGATGAATTTGAAGAGAATCGACGTACTACTCCACTCGAAAAATTCTATACCTATCCAATCACCGCTTTTGATCATGTTCAGGACACAGGTAATCAGTATTTCATATTTGTCAGAAGTGTAATTTCAGTACCATCTCTGCGAAGCAGCCCGTCTGGCCTAGCTTCATACATTGTGTCTTTGTGGCATGCTTATTCTGCGCCTTCACAAAAGACAGCATTGTCTTCACTATTCACTCTGGATGAATTATCAACAATCGTTTATCTCTACTGGTTAACTGACTCTTCAATTGCACTGGATTTCATGCATAATTCATACTCGAAAAATACCGAGTGGATGAGGTAGCACTACAATTTGTGAATCTAATCGCTCTTTATAATTCAGAAGCCAAGTCTCAGTCCCGGTATCGATATGTCATTCAGACTTCTCTCCGTGGAGAACACCTCAATCCATTCTCAGATACAAGTACCTCAATATCACAAGGTTTCAATACGATATTGTAAAAGCGTAGTAATTTTAATTACAGAACCAACGAGCTTATAAAAGGCGGTATGTTCGCCCATCTCCAAGACCCCAACGCTGTTGCAGCAGACATATTCAGTTTCGTTGAATTGCAATTGTTGTAATTTATTTATTTTCAAGTTCTCTAGTAAATCTTTCAAAACGACACACTATCATTGTCGGAAGCTAATGGAGAGAACTCAGGAGCATCTAGTTCTTCGAGAATCTCGATATCACTAGTTTCCTTCTTCTCCCTTTCAACGACAGTATTCTTTCTTTCCTTATCGCTAGCTCTTGGCGTCGTCTCGCTTTCTGAATCACTCTTTGACGTAGTCGTTGGGGATTTTGATGTCGTAGATGACGTAGAACTTGATGAAGAACTTAGCTTGTCTGAATTTGGTACTATTGTAGCCTTCATGACTACAACTACAGAGTGCGCCATAAATATTTTTCACGCCACAACAATGATATTGCACACTCTTTACAGCTCGCTTTCGCACGCGCACCGTTCCTTCTTCCTTTCGATATTTTCTTCTTCCTTCTTTCTCTGTGCGCGCTGCATGATATTCCTCGAGGGTTGAGCTTATACGCGAGGAGAGATGCAGGATGTGTGCAACATCTTTGTTGGGGCGTGAAAAAATATTTATGGCACATCTTGTATTCTTACTCGTCGTATGCATGTCATTTCTAATGGAGGGAAGTGATGGCAAAGAAGAAGCTGATGCTCTAGGAATATTTGGTCTGAAAATTCGAAGTCCTTGGTGAAGATCAACTTCGATAACTCACAACGGAGATTTTTCGACCTCGACATGATCAGTCTTCAAGTTATCGTTAGTTGGAAGCCATGAATATCTCTCACTATCACTAGGTTCGTCAATATCCATGTCTTGTCTAAATTCAGGATCGAACATTTTATGCACCATAAAATACCGTACTTTTCAGGCTCATTATCATAATAGCTCGATCTGCTGCTAGAGCTGGCTTGATCACTGAACTGCTCTAATTGCTCGCGACGTCTGGAAGCACTCTAAACTTCAAACTATTTTTCAATAAAACTTGAGCATAGTCCAACCTCAACCCTTTTCTTGAACTGATCTTTCCTATGAGCATCCAGCTCTTTCTCAACCATCTTTCTACTATCCTCAGCCTTTCCAAGCTTCTCCAGAATAGATGGTTCGTGATTTTCCGTACTGGGAGCTAATTTTCGAATTTTCCACCTATCATTCGCCGGGATTTCATTTATTTTCTTCCGAATGAAATCCGGTTGAAGTCCCATATTCCTAAGCTCATCTTCGTTGGGATATCTCTAGAAAAGTCAGATTTCTTTTAAAAAAATTATCTTTCTTACAGTTTTAGCCTCAATATGCATCATTAGAGCCGTTTTCGGATACCCATTATTCATTAGAAAGCGATAGACTAGAGATTCACGAATAATATCTAAAAAATTTTGCGAAATTTCACTAAGTTTTCCAATAATCTTCACCATTTATAGATTTCTCAATAGGTTCATCTTCCTCAAGTAAAATCTGCTGAATAGCCTCATGCAAGGCACTCTAAACTCATTTACCTATGGAAAATAAAGAATTTAGAAAAAAAATACCCTAACATAGTCGAATTTAGAGTCCTTATTGATTTTGCCCATAACGATGTTCTTGATTTTAGCCAAATAGGGATCGCCATTTAGCGCTTTGTTCATAGTTTAGCAGAATAAAACAGTCAGAATACGGGTAACAGCATAGAAATTAGAATAGTGCAGAAAAATCGCCAACTGTTGCGTAAAATCCTGAGTAAAGGATTTTGTCCTCCTTTTCTCGTCGTCCCTCGTTGTCTTGACAACCAGCCTAAAATAGGGAGAAGGCAGGAAAACAAGACAAGACTCGAGAAAATCCTTCATATTTCCAATTGAAAATACCCTATTTGACCCGTTTCATAACAATGGCACAAATGTTGATTACAATGATCAGGTACAACAGGGAAACCCCTTCGAAGATGAACTTTGGTGCGAAGATTTTCCACACCATCAGATGCCTTTTGTGGATTAAAGCTGCTATGGAAGAGAAGAGGACGGAAATGGAGGAGAAGAATAGGAGGAGATGATAGGCCCTGATGGAGGAGAATTGATAGAGTGATAGGGGGACGATTAGAGAGGAAATGCAGATGTGGGTCAGGATGAGGAAGGCCGGGAATATCCTCAGGAAGAAGTTGCCTGGCAGACCGACAAAGGCCGCTGAAACTCTATAATCTGTGACTTTCTAAGGTGTTTGGAGAATTCACAGCTTGAAAAATATTATCTTACAAGGAAGCGTTCCCTTGTTAGGTTAAGAGAAGATAAAATTATCCCCCTTTTCATACTATTTCTCGACAAGCGGATTTGTCAAGTTAGCGATTTTCTACAGTAAAACAAATTCCAACCTGTCCAAGGAATGGCAGTGAGTGTGGGTGAGTGACCCGTGAAGTAGAACCCGAGGGGGATCAGCAGAGACATCGTTCGAATTATAAGTTCTGAAGTTCAACGACTTGGCAATTTCCAAGGGAAAAATAGAATACCTGTATCTTGACAAGTGTGGGCGAAGTGGAGGGCGATGAGCAGAAAGAGGACTGCGGCGGGCAGAAGGCCTTCTCCCAGAAGCAGCAGAGCAATTTGAGAAATCGAAATCACTGCGAGGAAATGCCGGAGAGCGGGCGAATTTGATCTGGGAATTAAAAAAATTTTTAAATTAAAGGAAAAATAAATGAAACCTTGAAAACGCGGCCAGAATGAATGAAGCGATAGACAGAGCGTAGATTATCTGAGCAACTCCGATAGCGACGATGGCGACTTTGGGCTCCAGGGCAGGGGGAATCGGGATGGACTTGATGAGGCCGTGCATAAGAATGCCCAATTGGATCGGGTAGAGCAGAGCTCGGGCCACAGAGAGACTTCCGGATATTTGACCTGAAAAAAAACCAAATAATTGAAATCCCTCGGAAAATTAAATTCCAACCTCCATATATAGAAACCCTCTTCTGGATGTACCAATTCATCAGCAACATCGACAAGACGCCAAGTAGAACTCGGAAGAACTGAGCGGTGCCTGAATTTTTTTTCACCTTATAAAAATAAACCGGAACGAATTCTAGCCTGATAGGGCGGAAAACTGCAACAGAGCCGCATGCATCTCGCACCCGATTTCCTCCTCTCTGCAACGGTGGAAATACGTCTCGAGACGGAGTGCGGACAGGCCCAGCAGAAGCGAGAAAAACGACGAGAAATGCTTTGTCTGACCTTCTTTGCCCGATTTTCGGTCCTTCGAAACCGAAAAGGAAAATCTGAATAGTTTTCTTCAAATGAATGAATTTGGAAGAGAAAATAAAATTGCTCTTACCTTTCCTTTGCCCACATGCAGATAAAGATGGATTGAAGCGCGAAACGAACGACAACGCCCTCATAGACGATGAAGCTGTTGGAGAGGAGGCCAACTGCGTGGAGAAACACGAAGAGGAGGGCCAGATTGGCTGTGGAGCAGAGTCGCTGCTGCGGAGAGGTGCGCGACGAGCGAATTACCGTCGGAAGGAGTTGTAGCAGGGAAAAACAGCTCGACAAAGTCGCTATCATCTGAAAATCGAATTTTCAACAGTTTTTTGTTGTTGTCTTTTTTTAATCCTACCAAAATCATGGGCACAGCGAGATTGTTCTCCGTCCCTCCAAACAGCACGGCCAATTGTAGAAGGATTATTCCGGATCTAGAAATTTTGCCAGAGGTAAATCAAGCCTCTCATATCAATTAAGCTCTGATACCTGAATGCACAGGCTGCAAAAGTCACGGCGAAGTTGGTGGAGAGGAAGAGCAGAGCCTCGATGAGGGAAAGCAGTCCGAGGCGCATGAACGTCTCATCGAAACGAGTCCAGGCCGATCTCAGTGCTGATTGAATTCGGGACATCGCTCTGAAAACTACAAGTCCGTCTCGTCATTTCCCTCACTACGGCGAATTTTATCAGGCAGCTAGAAATGGTGTGGAAAATACCGTAATTTCCGAGAGAACAGTATTGAGGAGAGGAAAAGAGGGAAGGTGAGGAAGGGAACAAAAGGATAAAGTGAAGTCTTTTTCTTTAAAAATAAAATTTTAAAAATACCTAAGTTGTTCCTCTTTGCCAGCCGCTTCGAAAGGCAGGTAGCTGTGCAGTTCTGTGAACGAATAGGCAGATGCATAGGTCTCGGCAAATCTGAAAGACAAGAAATTGGAGACAAAAAATGAAGTTTGAAAATGTCACCTCTTGATTTGTTCATAGTTGAGCGCAATTGCATCGTTCCTCAGCCCGTTGGGGAAGAGCGACTCGATGACAGTGCCCAGGTTGGAGAACGGAATCGGCAGGCCCAGCAGCAGGGACAGCGTGGGAACCAGGTCGATCTGCTGCAGAGATCGGGACGAAAATGCCAGAGGCCTTTCAGGGGAATACACCTATAATTGGTACTTCGAAAAAAAACAAAAAATCGATAAATTTTGAAACTCACAAAAATTCCGGCATTCGTCTCGTCTTCTGAGTCTCCCCCATGGTCGCCCGTAGACGTCATTCCGTGGTCCCCGATCACAACCAGCAACTCGTCTTTCTGCATCGCTTCAGCCGTCTCCCAGATTATGGAGTCTATCTGCAAAATTCATTTTTCTTCAAATAGATTTGTTAAAAATCGAACCTTTTGTAGCATTTCGCTCATTTTTGGGTGGTTCGGGCCAAATTTGTGCCCGCAGTGGTCGACTCCAAGGAAATGCGCAATGAGCAGCTCAGAATTGGCCTGAGGTCTCTTCATTTCTTCCTTCAGGAGAGCTGAAATCAATTTGTTCTCAATTTTAGAAAAAAAATCAAAGAAAATACGTCTGATTGTGTCGTCATTCGTGGTCAAATCGTTGATATCGAAACTGGGCAGAACATGTTGGAATGCGAAGGATGAGGGGTAGAGGGATAGCCTGAAAACTTTCATTTTTAAAGGATTCAGAAAATCCCTCACCAAGTATCATCGCCCAGCAACGTAATGTTCTTCCCGAGACTCCTCGCTTGGAAAATAATACTATCTTCGTGAACGACTGCATCGGGCGAGAAATTGTCGGACGCGTCGATGAATGTGGGCAAATTGCCTGTGGTCAGGGCCTGAATTCTTCGTTTTCAAGGAAATTCGTATTTTCAATTTCACCTTCAGCCTCTGCAGTGTAGTCGTTGGCGCATCGGCTATCACTTTCCCTATCGCCGCTTTTCGCTCTTTCACCAGAGATTCGACCTGAAGATTTTATACTTCACGAAAATAGTTAAGTTTTTCTGCGCCTTTTTCATCTGTCCACTGTAGAAGTGCGAATCTTTGTCGTATTGATTTGGCGCGAGGAAGTCAGCCCGCAGCGCGTCGATCAGCAGCAGGATGACTCGCTTGTACTGCTGCTTCATCCAACACGCCGAGTGGTGCAAATTCGCGTCTGCACATTTGCTTCTGAAAGGGATTGCGGTAATTTTTGAACTACTGTATTTGAAATGTCATATTTCAACAAAGTGAATGTACTATCTCATGTTTGCTAACAATCAGTCAGTATAAAATCAGGAGATATGAAAGGCGAAGAATCGATAGTCGTAATCCTAGCATAGATTTTTTGATGACTTTGTTTTTCTTCAAAACTCAATTATCATTGTCATTAGCACCAAATTACGTTATATTGATGCCATTTTTCTGTGAATGGAATGCACAGGCTAATGTTTTTTTACGATTGCTAACGAACACGATCTAGTGTAAATGCTCATTTATTCACTTCAACTGCAATTCCTGCCGCCTCAGCAAAAACCCGGCTTGAAAGACGAGCAGTCCCAGAGCGATTCCCAACGATGCAGAGAAGAGCCGAAGCATCGCCTGAAAATCACAACACTTTGAAAGAAAGCATTTCAAAAGAACACAGGTATTTCACATGATTGCTACAATCATTCTTCCTCTTCTTGAATAAACCTTCACGATAATATTCATTTATCGTATGACGTATAATTAATAGTGTAAATTTGTAAACATGAAAATAACGTTAGAAACTTCCATAACTTGAATAATCCATGAGATAATTCAGGGAGATGGCCTGAAAATGGGATATTTTTTTTAGATTCCGAAAGATATATCTAATCTTCAAGCCCAAATGATTATCTAGTCAAAGTAGTGCATAAGAATTGTAAAAATTCTAGTCAATTTAAAAATAACTTTAAGTCAACGATTCTCGTCATTTACCACAAGTTTTTTTTAAAGAAGATATTGAAGTGGTAAATGAAGATAATCTTTTGAAGTTCAGTGAATTTTTCAGGTTCAAAGGCAACGACGACGTTTTTAAGGGAGGAATCGGCTGAGAGGCGCTGTGAGGAAGAGTACGGCCGAATCCAGTTGACGACAAAACTAGCCACTCTGAATTCTGCCGTATTCCGATGACATCTAGTACGAGAATTAGCTGATAAATAGTACGTACGACACACAAAAGTCTAGAAACTTATCCAAAATAAAACAAAATGCGAAAAAGATATGGAACATTTGTTGAAGTAGATGAAATATTTTACATAAAATAATAAAGAGAAAAGATTAAACGTTTTTGATGTGAAACGAGGAGAGTTGAACATGTATTTGGCAGAAATCGTGCGAGGTTTTGTGATACATTCTTAGTTGCCGCCGAGCACCTGAAAAATTCATTTATCCTTCCAAGAAGACTAGTGTTCAAAATGCAATCTCTCGGATTTTCTGCAGAGATATTCTTTAGGTTCAATTTGTAAGTTTTTAGTTGAAAGCCCAAGATTTGGGATCGTTTTCTCTTAATTTCCCACCTTATTGGCGCAGGCTAGAAGAGTGATGAATTCATTGGTGCGAGGCAGCTCCTTGGAGTTGTTCTTCTTCGCTCCGCCCTTCTTTCCGCCAGTTTTCTTCTCAGCTTTTGGTGCGGCTGCTTTTGCTGCCTGAAAATGAATATCTTTATCCTCAAAGATAAGGATTCTGACCTTTTTAGCAGGTGGTTTCTTCTCTTTGACCTCCTCTTTCTTGACTTCTTTTGCCTCTTCCTTGACCTCCTTCTTGGGCACGACTGCAGGTTTTCCCTTCGCGGCCGGTTTGTTGTTCGTTTCCTTCTTCTTGTTCTGCACGTTCGTCTCCTTCTTCACGAGGGGTGACTGAAAATTAAATTTCATTTGTTTTATTTTTAAATGCCCACTTTTTTAGCAGGAGTCTTCTTCTTGGCTGGGGGAGGGCTCTCCTCCTGTTTGACTTCTGGCTCGGCTTCACTGGCGGACTCAGATTCGCTGGGTTCTCTCTTCCTCTTTTGCTGCACGGCTTTCTTCTCCTTCACTGGAGATTTCTTCGGCTTATCTGAAACTTTGTTCATTTTCTTCTGTAGTTTTATAAGTTTACCTTTTTTATTTGGCTGCATTCGCTCTCTTCGTTTTTCCTCTTCCAGACTCGCGCGAAGAGCTCGCTCCAATTCATAGCGATCGATTCTGAAAACTCAATATTTTATATCTTCAAATTCCCTTCACGATATTCCGAAATGACATCTAGGGATAGATTTGGGTAAACAACTTTATCTCCATTTTCTTTGGAAATACCTCCAGATGTCGATTTTCTATGGTTTCTTTATGCCTACCCCTCATCAGCCCTGCTGAGATCGATCCTCTGCCGACTGCTGCGTCGGGCGCCATCATCGTGAATCGCCTGTGCTGCGTGTGCAGCAGTCCCACTGGCACTCGCCTTGTTCTTCATCGGAACGATGCTCTTCTCAATTTGTCCACCTAATCACTCGGCCTCTTCACTCAATCTGTCGAACCTGAAACCAAAAATATTCTCATCATTCTAAAACGAAATTTCAAAAATCCCTCAAGATAAATCCGATACATTCGGATCTGGCTTTATAACCAGCTGGAGAAAATCAAGAATATTTTTTAAAATATCGTTCATTCGAACATAAAATAAGGATAGCCTATAAACGACAGAAAATGAACTCGCTGTGCGAAGTAAAGAACCATTTCATAAAAAACTAGGCCTCCTGTAAAATTCACCATTTCTTTCTTATTTTTCTCCTTTATCTACACTCCTCTACTCTCAAAGCCTGATGAATTTTACCAATGGTGAACTGATGAATTTTATGAGAAGCCAAAAAACGAGTAAGATTCGACAAAATGAGTTTATACAAAATATTGCAAATAAAAAAGAAAAATATGACGTAGATATTCGAAGAGGATACACATTTGCATACCAAGAAAGACCAAGTATAAAATCAAGAAAAGCCTAGCTGTTCGTCACTCTGCTCTCTTACTGTAATACATACCGTAGTTCAACCAGCAAAATGACGTCGTAAAGGGGAGAACGTAAAATCATCAGAAATAAAAAAAAATCCAAGAGATATTTGGCTGAAAACGACGATGAAAAAACACATTGGAAAGAGGTAACAAAATACCAGAGCAGGTTGACAAGACTTGCAGAGATCCCAGTGAATTGAAAACAGCAAAAAATCAATAAATCGACAAAACAATCCAAATATACGGTAGATGAAAGTGAATAGGATAAAATGAGCAGAATACATGGGGTCGTTCTAACTTTAACGAGCACGTTTCCAAGGATATGACATGGGATTTTTGATAAGTTTTGAAAATTTAAGAAAACATGGAGTTTGGATAATTTCTTTTTAAATGCTATTTTCCAAACTTTATATTCTCTCGAAAGAAATACACGGAAAGAAATGAATTGAAATTTGGCAGAAAAGTCCGACTTAGCTTTCAAATGTTCATTATTAAATGTGCATGGCTTACTTGTATGAATCACGCTGATCAAGGATCAAGAAAGGGATACCGTATTGACGTTGTCGTTGCTGCTTCTGAATCCGTTGGACGTCGAGTTACCGTAGCTGCTTCCTGTGGACGACCCGCTGCTGCTGCCGGCTTCCGAGGCCAAATCCCCGTTGGACTCCGTCTTCCTCAGTTTGACCTGTTGGCGCAGCTTGTGCAGTTTTCGCTTGCTGGCTTTGCAGGCGGGGCGAATCTGAAAATTTCGCTTTTATTTTATTCTTAGAAATAGAATAATTCTGACCAATCTGTGGAGTTTTGTGGGAGACGTCTGAGTGACTCGCTTGTTCTTCTTCCAGTCCTCCAGAGGCTTTGGGTTCGTCACGTTCAGCAGCGTGTGGGCTGAAAATTGATTAATTTGATCTATTTCAACCAGAAATTAGCATACCCATGTAGACCGTGTCAGATTTCTGCGTGACGACTCGACCAGATCGATTCTTCTGGATGATCGGCTTCCTCGCACCGTTTCCATTCACTTTGATGCTATTCTCTTCAAGGAGCGACGTCCTTTTACTTCCCCAAGGCAGGACAAGCTGAAGAATCATAGAGCAGTTTTTCGTCAAAATTTTCAACAAATTCTATAATTTTACGAGTCTTTTTTTGTTTATTTTTCTTTTCCCACTATTAGATATGAGCCTAGGGAGAAGTTTGCTTCCGAAACATGCTCCCGAATAACAATTTGAGTCGGTCAAAGCGTACAGTGCGAATTTCAAATTGCTCGTTTGGGCGTACCAGTGCTCCCTCATTCACGTTCATTGCGCAAAAGATGTATTGGATTATTCTGAACATTTTGAACCCGAAAATTGCGATAGATTCACAACTAAAGTAGCTTGAAAACTGAAAATTCAAACAAACGTCCTTACAAAGCCGTTCTCCCTCTGAAATAGTCTAGTCTTTATTGACTGCAAAGGGAGGGTGCACGCTTTTTGCTTAACGAAAATTCACTGGCAAAAAGGGTTTTCGGGACATCATTTTCATAAATCCATATCCTTGGTTATACTAATCAGATTTTCATGGGTTTTTGCTATAAGCTCGCCAAGACCAACAGGTTTATAGAGAAATTAACTTATGAATTTATCTTCACATCGATAATTTCAGTTGCGCCCTCTACTATAGAAAACGTGTATTTTTTCCAAGAAAACATAAACAAACAATTAAAATTACTGTATTTTTACCTCTCCACTAGCATCAATGGGCGCCTGCTCGATGTCCCTCATCCTCTGCTTGTACATCTTCAGCCTGTCATACGTGATTCCATAGGGCTCGAGCTCTGTGAGTCTCTGCTGTCTGGGCGATTTGGCAGGGGACTTGCCAGGGCTGTGAGAATTGTTCAGGCCGTTCAGATGCCCGTTCGACTTGAGCGGAGAGCCATTCGGAGTGCGGTGGCCATTAGAAAATGAACTGAAAATCAGACTTTTAAAAACTCGGCCCGCAAATCGACTCACAGTAAAAGTAGTGTGCTGTACTGAGATAGGAAAGGAGCATGTCTTCTTTTCCTCTTTTAGAAGAATACACTATTTTTTCTGTGGATCGAGTTTTAAGAAATTTACTGAACATGTCAAAATGCAAGGTTTTTGAAATAAAAAGAAGAACTGACCCATTACTGCCATTGACCTCGGCAAATTTGAGTGACAAATCGGAGCGAACTCGGAGAATCCGAGTCGAGTTGGACGGGGACGCGAACAGCGAGGAGGAAGCACCCAGCAGCACGTGGCGCACTTTTCGGGGAGAGGTTAGGATCTGAAAAATTTCATTTGCATTAACAAAAAATCGAGAAATGCTCTCACATTAGCAGTACTCCTCAGCTCTACATTCATGTGCTGCCGTCTCCTCTCCGTCTTGACCCTCTCCGCCTCTTTGCTTCTCTCCTCGCTCATCTTCACCAACTCGCTCAGTCTCTTCGAGCACCGCTTCCGAGCCCCGTTGCGCAGCTTCGCCATCGGCGTGCTCTTCACGATCTGCAAAAAATGAATTTTTTTTAATCTGAGAGGATATTTGAAATTCTCGTCCTCTTTGTGCATAAAATGATCTAGACAAGTGGAGAAAAGTGATCAATTTTACAGAAGAAAGACCAAAATCCTTACATCAAAGGGGTCGACCTCCTCTTGACCGAGCCGATCGCGCTCCCGCATCTTTTCCTCTGGCGTCTCCAGAACTAGCGGCGCATAATCTGAAAACTCGCAAAACTAAGAAACTTTCTAACAAAACTTTCAAAAAAAAAGCAACCTGCGTTCAGATTAGCGAATGCATCTCGCGACGAGGAGTCAGGCGCCAAGGATGAAGAGCTCCCGACGTCGGCAGAAAAACTCTGACGGGATTCTGAAAACTAGCATCTTTTCGTGAAAATTAACAAACAAAAAAAATCGATTCCCTTTGCAAATATTATGGATGAAACGACTATGCAAAACGGACGAGAAATAGAGCAGAATGGAAAGAGAGTGCGGGAAAGAAGGAGAGAGAAAAGACAGAGTGCGGTCACTCTAATTAGCTGCAGCTGCATAGAGTAAAAACGTCGTTTTTAGGTGCTAAATCTTCGAAATATGGGAAAAATCGTAAGTCGTTTATATATAGAGGTTTTGGAGATAAATAATTAATTTTCTTTGAGATAAGATAAGATCATTTCGAAGGTCAGCTGTCAGATTGTTCAGTCTCCAACTAGCTGCAAAATGAATGGCCATTAGGCAAATCCTTATCAGTGGAAAGATCGAAATGGGTAGTCTCTGGCAAGACGCCAATTGATTTGTTGATAACTGATAGAAAATTCTTGACCTTTAAAAAATCAAGAAAAGCTATTTTTGATCAGAAAATCGATATTTTGATAAGTCCTTGGTTTTCCTAAAGCAGCTAAAATCCGGAGTTGAGATAAGCCTGAAAGTGTTCAAAAATGGAAAATGTCGGGAAGGGAAAGAGGAAACGGGAACAAAACGAAAGCAGTGAGAGGGAAAGATGGAGAGAAAGAGAAATAGAAGAGGAAAAGAAAGCAGAGAAAGAATGGGGATGGGAAAATAATGCTGCTAACGAAGAGGGGAAAGAGATGGCAGACAGCATGACAGACGGGGGAAAATCGATGACGCAACATTGGCAAAGGGGAGAGGAAAAGACAGAGACATAGAGATATAGAAATGAGATTAGGTTAGGTAAATGTTTGGACGAATAGGTAATTAGAAAAGGGGTAATTAGCTCAAAAGCTAGATAAATTTCGATTTTTAGATGAAAAGTAATTTTGCTATTTCTGAAAAGCAAAATCTCAAATGAACGTTTAAATCCAAAATTTCTGACCAAAACTGCGATATTTGCATTGACCCAGGCACAGGGCATATAGAACGTGGCCCAATCTATAGCTATACGTGAGTGGAGAGAGGGAAATAGAGGGAGGGATAGTATGTGGTTGGGAGGGGAAATTATTGGCACAGGCCAGGTCTCTGCGCTAAAACCACTGAATAGCATTGCAAATTGAGAAGGACTAGAGAAATAGATAAAGAAGGAGTAGAGAAATAGCAGAGCGAAGAGAGACAGTGTAACAGGACAGGAAAAGAGACTTGCACGAGAAATATGATGGCAAACAAAAAATGCGACGTTTTTCAAAAGAATCAAAGAAGTAGTCGCAAAATCGAGTGCATGCAAGTGATATGCGGACCTGCAACATTTTGGAATGCGCAAAATTGCCGTCAAATGTCATTTCTTTAGAATTTACTATAGAGAACATGTACTTTTAGTAGTACATTCAAATTCAAATTTGAGAAATGATAGAGTGCGTCCTGTGGAAAGTTCGTAATAATGAATGCAGAGTATGCAGAGAGAGTGAAGGAGTTATTGGAATACTTACGCATCATGAATAATGCGTAAATGTGTCAAGAAAGATTCATAAAGGAGCGATTATAACTCCTAGAAAGTAAAAGTAAGAATTGTTTGCAAATGGTATCGATTGTGAGAATCATATGGAGAGTGTCTCTATTGATTATGTTGTCACGGTCAGTCTCTAGCACTATCAATTATCATATCAGAAAAAGAAAGAGAGAAGAGTAAAGTTGGCCTTGCGGAGGAAGGAAAAATTATGGAATAGACAAAGGTCAGGGAATTTGCCTTAATTAGTAAAATATACAGTAATCTCGACCTGGACTGTCGTGGGGATTCCTCTTGCGTTTCCTGCTCTTCTGGTGGACTCGCTGCCTGCTCGAACTGCGCTCTTCGCTCGGCAATTCCCAGGTTACTGAAATTTCAAATGCAATTGAAAAATTACAGTAAACCTCGATTAAAATTGAAAATGAAGTGAATTTGTGATTTTTATGGGGTAAAGAATTTCACCTGTATCTTCGTCCGCTTTCTCATTCTCTGCCAATTCACTGAGCATCTGCTCTAGAAGATGCGCCTTCTTATTCTCGAACACGCCTCGCAACGGACTCAGACTCAGCTCGTCCATCTGCAAAGAAACTACTGTAATTCAAAAATACGCACGAAATTTACAATGGAAAAATCGAAAAGTCGCTAAGTTCGGAGAAAATACAGAAATAAACGAAGGGGATACAGGTTTTTTTTTGTTGAGATTTCAGGCCAAATAAGGAAGGAACGGAAAGAATGATTTCAAAAAGGCGGACGCTGCCCGCGAGCGTCCTTGTCCAATTGGGAAGAGATGAACTGGTAGTGGACCTGATAAGAAATTGAAAAGGCAACTGGTGGAAATTGATCAAGAAAACTGAAACACTAAACACTCACACATTGAGTGAAAGGGAAAGGGAGGAGCGAGAAAGGGAGCGCTCACAAAGAGGCGCCAAAATCAGGGTTCAAATGGAAATGTAAACCCGAAAAAGAGCTGTTCTTTATAGGATACGTTTGAGAAAGATGGATGAAATGGGTCGATAGGGCGAGTGGGAGTGACCGAATGATGGGTGCAAGACTAACAAATGTCCGTACTCCTCTAAGGCAATCCTTTCTTCCTCTACCTTGGCCTCCTGCCCTTTCCCCTCCTCCCCATCAGAAATGACCTCAACAACTTGACCTAACTCCCTAACTCCCATACCATCAATTTACTTTATAAGGAAGGATAAGGACTCTGGAACAATGAGTTTGAAACACATGAAGAAATAAATTGTTAAAATTCCCATTGCGTGCATTTGCACGGTTTGCCCCGCCCACTTTCTCCTTTACCCTGTCTAACTCTTGCAACCCGTCGCATATACGAAACAGTGGTTTATTTTCTTCGTTTTACTCGTGATTTTTCTCGCATTAACTCTTACTTTATCGATTGTTTTTTTTAGATCTGAAGAATGTACAACGGAATAGGCCTTCAGACGGCCAGGGGCTCGGGCACAAATGGGTATGTGCAGGCGAATCTGTCCAGTCTGCTTATGTCGAGGGTACGCTTGAAGGAAAAATGTCTTTGATTTTCATAAACTATTTTAGCATTTTTGTAAAATTTCTTGCAGAAAACAAAAAATAACAGAATAGAATGTCGATTGTTTCAGCAGAAGATCGAATACAATGGAGAGGAGGACTTGAAGCGACTGGAGGCCGAAGTCAACAGGCAGCCGAACGCAGAGCTGCTGCTGCATCAGAAGAAGAGGGCCGTCGAGATCAAGTGCATGGAATTCGAGTTGCTCATGGAGGAAAAGGTAGGCAATTGAAATCTTTTTCAAAATTACCGAATTTTCGAAGTATTGATTTCCAGGGCTTCGACCAAGAGGAAATCGACGCGAAGGTGTCAGACTACCGCAAGCTGCTGCTGAGCCAACTCGAGTCGGGCGAGCTCAATCTCGATAACGAGGTCTCCAACAACGACTCGCATACAAGACGCAAAATGGCTGCTGATGTAAGCAATATGTTTATTATTTTGAAAAAAGTAATCATGGCTTTGCAAGCTTTATCCTTTGGTAAGTGTTGAGGGAAATGGGGATAGTATGCGAAAACGAGAGAAGGCATCAGTTATCTCATTCTTTGCGTACAGTTAAGCTAAATGCAAGATGCTTTCAAAGGATAAGGCTCGTAGGGCCGTGTAATTTTACTATTATTCATCTTCAAACTTGTGTACATTTTACAACCTTCTCTGCGAAATAATAATTGGAAATAGATAAAAGGTGCATTTTACAATAAACTCAAAAAAAGAATCAATATTGCAGAATCGCGACAGAATGCGCTCTGCACTCGGCGTCAAGAAGGACCACGTTGCTGGGAGTTCGTTTCAGAAGTAGGAGGAAAAATAAAATTTAAAAGATAAATGAAAATATTGCAGTATGAATAAAGGCGATGTGGTAGGAGCGGCTCTGCAGGTGAACAAGGAAGATGAGGAAAAAGCAAGGCTGCTGGAGGCTCTCAGGAAGCACGAAAAGGAGAAGAAGCAAAAGAAGAAGGAAAAGAGAAAGGTGAATATTGTAACGAACAGATTTGTAAATTTTTACTCCTGCGAATGCTCGCACGATCGAGAGGAAAAGTGCATGTCTTCTTGCTATCTCTCAAAAGACATATTATTTCATTCATACAGTCATCCACGGATGTGAAAATTTACAAGTCTGGTAGCGAATTTGAAAGTTGAAGGACAAGGTTATTATTTTCAGAAACAAAAGGCCAAGGGCAAGAAGAAGAAGCGCGCAGCCAGCAGCTCAGATTCATCTTCGTCCTCTTCTGACTCGGACTCGGATTCTTCAGGTAGAAAATTAAAATAACTCTTCATCATGACATTTTCCACTGTAAATTTTTTGAATTTTACCAGTTTCTAAGGCATTTGATTCAACTTGGCTAAAATATGGAAATGCTTCTAGGTTCCTTTCTTTTCATTTGCAAAGAGTTGTGTAAATTAAAAAGATAAATTTTCTAAATTTGCAGACTCTTCGTCATCCTCCTCGGACTCAGACAGCAGCAGTGATTCGAGCGAAGAGGACAGAAAGAAGAAAAAGAAGAAGACATCCAAGAAACAGGAGGACAACGTGAAGAGTACGAAGAAGGAGAAGAGCAGAAAAAGATCGAGCACGCCTGACAAAGAGGGCAGAGACAAGGACAGAAGACGATCCAGATCGCCTGACAAAAAGAGACGGAGGGACAGAGACTGAGCCGACCATTTCTCCACTTCTCACAAACAATTCAACCATTGTATTCTAATTGTTTTTTTTTATAATGTATTTATTTATCATTGATCATCTCCAATTCAATAAATGAATGGTTAGTAAACCAAAACGTAGAGGAGCATCAATTTGCAAGGCATGTCTGCATGTTTGAACTTAGAATTGATTGGGACATAGAAAAATAATGGAGGAAACAGCTCAGCTCTCGAAGTCCAAAGGAGCAAACCGCCTAAAGTTTGTAATAAAATACTTGACGCTGTTGCTAATCGATGTATTTGCTGTATGAAAGAATAGTCGGCGACTTCTCTTCTGTTTCCTATCTGAAAATGAAAAGTGAACATTTCACCCGAGTAAATTAAGTTGTTGCCGTTCACAGGGCATTTGCATAATCTTTGCTTATCAGGTAATGGATCTCCATAATTCTCGTTCATTCGAGATTTCGGTGGAATTGCGTGAAGACAGGAAATTAAGTGCGTAATTAGGCCTTTAGATTCGTTATGATGATAGAAAGAAGATAGAGCAGAGATGAAATTGTGCATTGTTCAGATACAAACTTGGTAATTCGTGCGGTTTCTTCCATTCTTCAGGTCAAAGACTTGAAAGGAGACCGCCTTTATGTCTGACTGAATTGAAACATAGGTCTGGATCTGTACATCCTGTACCTTTCAGGTCACATTCATTTCTTGCAGAGTCTTGCTGTACAAGTTACTTCGAATTACTCACTCATCCCTTTCATTTCATTTTCACACGAGCTCTGTGTCTGAATTCATAATTTCTCCATAGAGCATTTGTAATTCATAAGCATGCTCATGTATGTCTTAAATCTTCAGGAATTTAAATATGTGTGAAGAAGTACAGTATTTTTAATTCCCTCTATCCATTTTAGGCGATCTCGCATGTGCATCTCTCTCTGCATCTCTGCATCCCCTTACATATATCTCATTAGCCGCACACCTTTGCTGGGATCCACTTGAATGGAATTAGATCTGATCCTTTGCTACAGGAAGTGGCCCATTCACAAAGCTCTTGTCTTGATCCTTTTTTCTTTATTCTCCAATCATAAATCCCCTTTCCCCTCTTCTTTGGCAGCCATTCTTATCCTCCCATCGGTCATCTCATATCTGCATGTTGCCAATTGTATTTTTTCCATAAAAAGACATCTCCTCGTTCAGCTTTTCCTATTCCTTTCTCCAATTTCCTTTCCAATTCCAATTCACCCATTCAGTTCGTCCTAACGTGATTATCCTGCGTCTCGAGATTCATTCTCCCAAACCACCAATCCCCTCTTTTTCACTTTCCCCACAGAAAACCAACTTCAGCAATTGATAACTATCATTTCAATCAATACCTATGCTCGCCTCAATTAACATATCAAACCATGTCCTACTACCGTAATCCCCTTCCCTGTGGTCCCTTCACTTCAAAATCCCCTCTCCACTCTCGAGTGGGCGTGGTCTAATCTCTCCTCCATACCTCCTCCCTTTCCTTTTCTTCCACACCAGCACTTTCTCTTCCCTTTTCCCCTTTGCTTTCATGTTTTCTTGCCTAAATGTGTGTGTGTGTGTATTCCTTCATTAATGCATAGTTTCAGTACAGTAATGTGTTTTCAGAAACTGACGTGACTTCGTCACTCGATTTATGCTGCAACTTCTGGTGGCAGCGTCCTTATGGGGGACGCTCCAATCTGCGTACTTCTCCCAGTTCTCGATGCGAGAGCCCGACCAGGACCCGTGCGTCGATTCGACAGGCCGGCCTGTGCGCTGCGTGCCCGAATTCATCAACGCGGCCTTCGGCAAACCCGTCGTCGCTTCGGACACGTGCGGCCTGCACGGCCCCGAGAGGTCAGCCGGAAAGATTCCACTCAACCCCTGTGTCTCCCCTCCCGTACCTTCCTTCGCCCATTTATCACTGCTGTTTAAGAGCTGTGCTCTCGCAACTCAGTCCCCCAACAATTTGTCGATCCTCTAATTACACCAGTGAATTATTGCTCCATCTCACAGCGAATCGCCCAACCAACTGATTAATTTTAGCAACGCAAACTTCCTGTGCAAAAAGTGATATATAAAAAGTGGTGGTGGTGGTGGATGAAGAGATGTATTGGTCATGATTAGGAGGAATTAGACCATTAGAAGAAAGAAAGGGGAGAAAGTGAGTCGCCATAAAAATCGCATAAGTCGCGCCTCTCTAATGTCTTAGATCTTAAATGAAGAAATGAGGGATAAGGTCAATCAGAAGGATGATGATAAAATTTCGCAGATTCTGCACGGTTCGGGAAGGTAACGATGGAGTGCTGCGGGAACGATGCGAGGAGTGCGACGCGGCTCGACAGTAACTCAGTCATCCCGCTCAGCTGCTCACTGATCTGAACGATGCTAACAACATGACTTGCTGGGTGTCGAGGTAGAACGAGCAGTTAGCTTAAAAATTGAAGCAGATGAATTTTAGCCCTTCAATATCGCCTAAAAACGTGTCACTAACTCTGTCTCTGGGCAAGAAATTCGAGCTGGCCTATGTCTCGATGCACTTCTGCTCTCGACTGCCCGACTCCATGGCCGTCTACAAATCTGCCGATTTCGGCAGAACCTGGATGCCCGTGCACTTTTTCTCATCGGAATGTAAACGGATCTATGGGAAACTGCCCAATTCGGACATTACAAAGGCTAATGAACAGGTTTAACTATGATACGATGATTAGAAATAGTTCCCATATTAGGACGCGATATGCACCGACAGTCATGTAACCTCGCCAGCTGGCGGGAATCGAGTTGCATTTGCATTCCTGGAGAATCGCCCTTCTGCATTGCACTTCGAGTCTTCCCCCGTTCTCCAAGACTGGGTCACAGCCACAGACATCAAAATCGTGTTCAATCGAATCAGTGCCGATCAGGTCTGTTCCATTATAATAGGCCTACTCATTCATGTCCTGTTCTGTTCTGTTCTGTTCTGTCATGGATATATCAAATCCCTTAATATAATCCCCTCTTTGCCCACTTGAGTCAATTCATTCGAGGTGCGAATGAATGAGAAAGGCGCATATTTTAGGCAGAACTCTATGGGATCTCGAACGAAGTGACCGATGCTCTGTCTGGATCCCTGGCCAATGACTCTCAGACAGACCCGGTGCAGCAGAGATACTTCTATTCGATGGGCGAATTGGCTGTGGGTGGACGGTGCAAATGCAATGGACACGCCAGCAGATGCACCTATGATAAAATGGGCAAAGTACGAAGATCGACAGTGATCTTGAAGATTTCTATGATTTAGTACACTTGTGACTGCAAACATAACACGATGGGCTCCGAATGCGAGCAGTGCAAGCCTTTTCACTACGATCGGCCATGGGCCCGGGCCACGTCCAGATCGGCCAACTCCTGCGTCGGTGAGATCAAGGCATTACTATTCAAATAATCGCTGAAAATTCTCATTTGTATACGAATCTCCTCCAATCTTCAAATCCGAATGATTAATTCCACTTGGCTGATTCGGTAATTCCCTTTCAAGGCACAGCGCAGTGTTGATTTAGTCAATTTATCAATTTTCACACCCGGCTGCCATCACTTTCTTGCCTCCCCTTCACTAATGCATTATTCCCTTTTTGGACTGCTGGCGAAAGGCGGAGCGACAATTAATTTATGCAAAACTACGGCACTTTCTGATTGAATTGTGAATTGCCCATAAAAAAAAACTAGCTGGCTGCCTTCCCCTGACTGCCCAAGTTGTTGAGTTGTATAGCGCCGAAGCAATAAATAATCCAGCAAATTAGCCATAGTTCTCTGATATCAAAAGGAGCAAAACTACTTGAAGAATATGTGTCTGTTTGTTTAGGACGAGAAAATGCATTTCATACGCGACCTCAGGAAGAGCAATCAAAATCCAATCGCATCGAATTGAATTGGCCCGTGCGAATTTGTGAATGCGCGCGTTCCTTCAAAGGCAATCAATCGACGCAATGCTAAATTAGCCTTATCCCTATGATCTTTTCTTTGCATAAAAGGCGCGAAAATATACATATTTATTGTGAGCGAGAGAAGTAGTTCTTCTAAATGAATCACTGCAAATGGAAAATTGTTGATTTGTTTATCTTGTACCACTACATGGCTGTGTCACTAATAATGGCAAAGGTACTATTCAGTTGAGTTCCCTATTCAACTTTCGGAGTGGGGCACCTTTACCCCTTTACCTTTCTTTATATGCTCATTCATACAGGTGCAAAGAGAACGTATTGTGAGTGCCAAACCCTATATTAAAAGCATCGAGAATTCGTCGCCTATCAACAAAGGAACGGGGGTGTCAGAACGGAAACAGAAATTGCCAGAATTGGCAGAAATAGAGCCAGAACAATTAGCAGGGAATTATGAACGCGCATTTCAGCCTGTAATTGCAATCTTCACGCTAAGAGATGCAGATTCGATCCTGAGTTGTATCGATTAAGTGGACAACGGTAATTATCAATCAAATCATAGCTAATTTTAAGCATCATAATTTTTATAGAAGTGGTGGAGTGTGCATAAATTGTCGTCATCAAACAACAGGCAGGAATTGTCATTTGTGCAGACCTGGATACGTCCGAGACTCGACCAAACCAATCACTTCCAGAAAAGCCTGCAAAAGTACGTGGATCTCTATTCATTAATTCATTAAACTCCTCTCTCTTTCTTTGCTCGAAGATTTTACAATTTCGAATTGCCAATTTTCCCGTGTCCCCGCTTTCAATTACATGCCGTTCCTCTGCAATCTGCCTTCGAAATGAAATTCCAAAGGAGAAGAGAGGAGAAGGAGGAGAACGAGTGACCATTCCAAATATGTGGAGGGATGGGGTTTGAATTGCAGGTTGTGGCTGCCACCCCGTTGGTTCGTTGGGGAGAAGTTGCAACCAGACATCAGGTCAATGTGTCTGTAAGGCTGGAGTGACTGGCCTGACCTGCAATCGATGCGCCAAGGGATATCAACAAAGCAGATCCACTGTCACTCCTTGTATTCGTAAGTTTTAGCCGAACACCTAGAAAACACACAATATTGCCATACAAAACTGCTGATCTTCACTTCGACTTTTGCTATGTAACAGATTTTGCGAGTCTTGTAGAGATGTATTTGCACTAAAGATACATTAACCACAAATGCTGCTCATATTAATGAGGCTTAACACAAGCGATACTGTAGAAGGGCAGAATAAACAAGTAGCAGCAGCAGATAGAAGATAGGAGAGGGCATATGGGCAGGCATAAATTCACAAAATCATCGCAGTAAAAACATAAAACTATGAATGACAATGAGATGAGGGCAAACATTAAAGAAGCAAAGTGTTGATTTAGGCATTCCCACTTTGGAAGACATCAATGCTCCCGAGCAAGGTTGGGAAAATTTGAGAAAGTAATTGAAACTGGTCGAATTTTCAGATCAATGCCCGAAGTGTCGAATTGTACCGAAGAGACTCAGTCAGAGGAAGTTCTGCAAGAGAGATCACGGTTCGATCAACCCATATAGGGCAATCTGAGACTATGCTTAAATTCAGCGATTCAAATAGTGGTGATGGGTCGCGAAATGGTGGATGGCTGGGCCAAGTACCGCATTGTGGTCGAGCAAATCTTCAAGAAAGGACTGAAGGGCGCTTCGAGCAGACGAGGCGAGACCTGGCTGTGGGTCAAAGAGGAGGCCGTCCTCTGCAAGTGTCCCAAGATCAAAGTCGGACGAAGATATCTTCTGCTAGGTAAATGATGAATGCAGTGAAAGTGTGAATATGCAAATGGACAAATGGGGTTAGAAGTCAGGATCGATTAGCCAAAAGCCTTGTCTTCCCATGCAAAGAATCAACAAATAGTGTCGAATCTCGAGGGATTTATGATACCCGAAGAGATGGAAGGAAGAAAGGAAGGAAGGAAGGAAAGGCTGTCGACACCCTTTGCCCTGTGCTAATCCCATCTCTCCCCTTTATATCCATCATCTATCTTTCAAGCAACACAAGCATCCAGGGACCTACTACTCAAATTCGAACCCAAAACCACCAAACGAGCGAACGAACACTTGAACAAAAAATGCGCAAAGGGATTTCTCGAGTAAAGAAATGATTTTAGGGAAGGACGATGAATCGGAGGACAAGCCTGGAGTTATGATCAACCCAAAGACTGTGCTCGTGGAATGGTCTGATGAGCTGCTGGAAAAGGTCATTCGATTCGGAAAACGAGACAAAATGGGATACTGCCATCCGGAACGGTATTAAACAACTCAAAACTCTCTTTAATCCTAATTTATCCTCATCATTTTTGTCATGACATTAGCCAATTCTTCTAATTTACAGGGTGTTCCACGAGTTTTCGTCAACTTATTTTCGCTCTTAAACTGTCGTCCCCAATAATTATTAGGAACAATTTAAGAGTAAAAATAAGTTGGTAAAAACTCGTGGGACAAGCCTGCAAATCCATTGAAATTCGAAAAATATGCCCTGTGAAACTTGTAATTCTAGTGTCAAACATTAATCTTAAACTTTATTACCTGAATACGCAATTAATTTATATGTATGAGAACTTTATTCAATCTCAGATCTGCCATAATCTTTCAGACGTATGCAATTTTCACTATAAGAATTTGTTCCTCTCAATGAGCTTTAATTGAGGTATATGCTGTACGTTTTTAAAAAATACTTGATGATCTTATCTTCTTTGTACAAATTTTCTAGTACATAGAAAACGAATAATAAAAAATTAATATAAGATGGCTGGATTAGAGAATGAAGCTTGACTGCTTCGTCTGCTGTTTCTTCGTGAGGGGAAGTTGTAGAAAGGCAGTGGCAGGTAGCTGACCAACGAGTTTCTTCGCCACGAGTCCAAAGGCGGAATGCCGAACTCCTTGTCCAATTGAGCAGCGCGCAGCTTGGCTTCCAACCCAGGAACAAACTTCAACTTCTCCGCCACACTCGGGAACCTTCTGGAGCAATTTTTGTATAGAAAATAAATGCTGAGCTTTCACAACTTACCTAAAATATAGGAATGCCTGAATACAAGCACAGATTTGTACAGGAATGAATGAAAGTGAGGATGAGAAGAAAGGCGGTCCGTAATAGTAGCTAAATTGACTAGGTTCTCCAGCCGAGTTGGGCTTCATCCTCGGGGCTAATTCATCGTCCACAACACACACCACCATCAGCACTGCCGTGCACACTATTATGCCTTAACTAAAACAATTAAAAGGCGCTTTTTTCAATTGTGTACTAACTTCCTAAAATATATCCAATAGAAGAAACTAGAGAATAGTAGGTTTTGTTGAGATGACCGATAACCCCCAGCATGAATGATGTAACGCATACGCATGAACCGAATGATTGCAGCAATGCGGGAATTCCAAGTCGAGCTAAACTTATTTCTTCTATTGATGGGCGATAAGGGAAGTGATATCTCACTGATAACAGCTAGAGAGGCAACTGAAAAATCAGTCAGATCTTCACCAGAAAAGAACGGAATAAAATGACAACGGTACGCTGCCTCTGATGCTAAAGCGTATGATTTTTGAAGGAGATAAGTGAAGGTCTCTATAGCTTACGAGCAATTTCCTCATCTGTATACACAATTCCACTGTGATTGTTGATATGATGCCTGCACAGTTGAAAGTATCCAGTGTTGTAGTGAAATGCATCCTCCTAAGTTCAAAGATCATATCCCCAAGTAGATATGTCGAATCGCGTTTTGGGATAAATTTTGTGAGCAAAAATATTAAATAAGGCTTCTGTGGGAGAAAAAATAAAATTTTAAAATTTCTAGCCGAAAAAATCACAAAAATTCATTTTTTGCAAACGAGAAATATCGTTTGTGCTTGAGTATCGACTTTCACTCTCCAATCAACGATACTCCCTTCCAAAATGTTCGATTCCAAACTACTACGTTTTTGCAAGGGGCGGAGCTCGAGGACTCTAATCATATAATTCATTAAAAAAAAAGAAATTGAAGTACCAAAGGCTCTCCATTATCGTTTTTCTTGTTTATGGGCCTCGGTTCAGTTAGGAATACCCAGTTGTTCATGAAAAGGGGCAGAGTCTGGAGGAGTGCCACACAAATTCCCACGAAAACAGAGCAGGCGAAGAGTAGATTGTCTGTGCATCTAGTCTGGATTATGCACTGCAATTGATGATTTTGAGGAGTTACGATGACGACAAAACGACTTACTCTCTGAATCTTCTCAGACAATCTCATATTATGGGGCTGTTTGAAGTGTGCAGGCGGAGGGAGTTGCAGCCCGAACTCTTCTTCCTCGTCGATGAATTCGCTGTGACTCTGACCCAGTCCGAGGCCCGACTCTTCCACAATTGTGCCCAGTCCTCCTCCCAGCCCCAGGCCCATCTCCTTCATCCTATTTCACTTTTCCTGCTTCTTTTCCCGTCTTCGTTTTCCTACTCAATTAACGTGCGTTTGGCTAAGGAAGATGATGAGAAGAAGCGGCTTTGCGAAAACGGCCAAATTCGATACACAAATTTGTGTTACTGAAAAACAGACCTGAATATATGGAATGGACGAATATTCAACTGAAGTGAAGTGAAGTGTTTTCTGACTGAAGAAGCCAAATCGATGCAGAGGTGTTTTATGGAAGCGATGGAAGCGCACTTCTCTGAGAATGTAATTCAATTTAGAGCCCTACTGCCGCCTTGTGCCATAAGATGATGAAGTCAAAAACCAAGCAATTTGAAAGATTAAAACTTGTCGAGTCCATGAGAATATGCATAATTCGCGCCAATTCATGAATTGCCAAGTGCTTCAAAGGAAAGCCGCCTCCAGCAAGAAATATATGGGTATTTTACGAGTTGAAAAGCAGAGACTTCATCACTCTCCATATAAGGAATGACTATTTGATTGGATCACAATTCCAAATTCTTCAGCCTTTTCTTCGCTATCAGCCCTGTTGCCATTCACAGTCATTCAGTCATTCCGAGGACCGTTTGATTCATGGCTTTCGCCTTTTTTGATTTTTGAATTTGGAATCTTCGAATTTCGTGTATAGAAGTGAAGTGTCTTCCCAGAAGCGTTTACTTTTTCCAGTCTCCCTTTGTTTCGAATTCACCTAAATTAAAGATAGAGTCTAGGTTAAAAACTGATGAATTTTATGAAATGTGAAGATCATGTGGAGTGATGAAGAGAATATTCAAGAGGTCTGATTTTAGGGATGAGTGGCAAGGAGAACTACACTGCAGAGATCATCGAACTGCAGAGGGAGTTGCAGAAACTAAGGGACGATTTCTCCGAGAACGACAACGCTTTCTTCCTCTGCTCCATGGCTATCATCATCTTTCGTATGAAATCAATCATTTGGCTTTGAAATTACATAGGTTTTTTTAGTAATGCAATGTGGATTCGCCTTCTTAGGTATAAAGTATTGAAGTCAATGCTAACACATTTGATTTTAGAAGCTGGGGCAGTCAGAGCTAAGAACACAACGAATATTTTGATCAAGAATCTCCTAGATAGTTGTATGTGTCAATTAGGTCTGTTCCTTATGAAGAGTTATTATTTTCAGGCATAGCAGTGATAGGCTATTGGGCTATAGGCTGGGCGTTTGCCTACGGAAGCTCTTCCAACTCAACTGTAGGACTATTCATCGGTCATTCTCAATTCTTTTTGGCTGGGGCAACGGATTATCCCAAGTATAAATTTCCCAATTTCAATTATTAATTAAAAGTTGACAACCCAGAAAAGTATTTGCAATAGTTGTAGAGTCCCCAAGTAGATATGGACAATTGATGTTCGGTGCGAAACTTTTATAAAGAGAGGTTGGCTGAGATGCGAATAAGGCTTTTGTGAAGAGAAAAGTAAAATTTAAAAAATTTCCAAACCGAAAAAGTGCAAAAATTTGCCTCTCAAAATGGACACTTTTTCGCTGTACAAATTCGACTTGTAGGCAAAAATTATGCACTGATTTTTTTGCACAGAACCATTTTATCAAGTGTATCGTCGATTTAGATAGGGTTTTTTTTTAGACATTCTGAGTTTGATAGGTACTTTCTTCCCTAATTTTCTGCTTCAAACTATCACGTTTCTATCACAAACGCATTTTTGCAAGGGAGTAGAGATTGGAGACTCTAAATAGTCGCATGCAAAATAGTATGAATACATTTCCCTTTACTCTATCCTACACACCTCATTCCTCTGGCCTATATACTGCATATTTCGTATGTTACGATATTTAAATTACTATTAAAGCCAGAGTTTTAGCCCTAATTAAAATGCCTGAATTACAGCTATCGATTTAAAATTCAGATTCTTCTTCCAATACGTGTTCGCAGCCACTTCGGCCACAATAGTCTCAGGTGCAGTGGCGGAGAGAAGCGAGTTCATTAACTATCTCACGTATTGTGCTGTGAGATCGAGTTTCTTTAGACCATAATCTATTCTCTTAAACCTCAGATCATAAGCACATTCGTCTATCCAATCCTAACTCACTGGGGCTGGTCGACTGCAGGCTGGATGAGCAGAGGAATAAGTAGTGGAGATATCAAGACTACATACATAGATTTCGCTGGGGCTGGAGTCGTTCATTTGTAAAAACAAATTCACAAGTTTTTTCCTATATATAATAAAAATTAGATGTGGAGGAAGCATCTCTTTCGTAGCCGCATTAATCATTGGACCTCGAATCGGCAGATTTTCGAGGGATGGCCAGCCTGCCAAACCCATTCTAGGACATAGTGTTCCATTCGCTGCTCTGGGAGGATTCATCCTCATGTTCGGATTTCTCGCCTTCAATGGAGGTATTTTCTGTTCCATTTGATGAAATGGCAGTTCGTTCCATTTTCATCCTCAAAGAGAGTGCCACTATTTTGCGACAAATAAAGAAATAAAGTAATACGAAATATGCATAACCTTTCGAAATGTCCCATTTGTTTTCTTTTCTCCATTAACATAAGCAAGTGATGGGTAAAAGAAGCGAAAAGTGGATCCCTTGCCTGTGCCCAAAAGTATAGGGGCAAGAATGGTTGGGGACAGGGACGAGACGGAATTAATTGAAATTTCAAAATTTTCGGAACGGAATTTGAAATTCTCAAACGGAACGGAACGGACTTCCGTTACAACCCTGTTGGAAATAGTGTGGAAAAAGAAACTCAATGAATTTCAGGCTCGATGGCGGATATCGTGAATGCGGGGGATGGGAAGATCGTGGCTCTGGCGATGATCAACACGATTCTGAACGGGGCATTTGCAGCCATGACTTACCTGATCATATTCAAGTTGACCAGAGGCAAATGGTCTCTGCTGCTGACGATCAACGCCTGTCTGGCCGGGATGGTGTCTGCGTGTGCGGCCTGCAACAAGAGCGAGCCCTGGTCGACGGTTTTTACGGGCTCCGGAGCTGGAATCACGTATCTTCTATTGAGCAAACTAATGTTGTGGTTAGAGAGAAGCATAAGAAAGCTGAACTTCATCATGATTTGCCTTGCAGGCTAGAAATAGACGACCCATTGGACGCGTTCGCAGTGCACGCTGGTGGAGGCTTCTGGGGCCTCATCTCAGCCACAATCATCGCTCACGACGGCATTGTCTATGCCATTTCTGACTGCGTCAATCACATCCACTGCAAAAAGAGCATTTCTCAGGCATTTGCAGTTAGTTTTCATGAGCTGTGTCATTAACAAGAACGTATCGGACGCATCGGGATGTCCCTTTGTGAGAGTCTCACACAATCATGACCATTAAAGGGCCATTCCAAGGGCGTTTCGAATAATGCTTGTCTGCCCAAGTCGTCGGTCGTTCATCTCGAAAGTTGAACTCGTAAAGACCATGACTCTTTCTTGACAATTTCTGCCCAGCGTCTTTATAGGTTTACGATTTTTCTTCGGAAACATTCCTCTATGTTTTGTCGCGATTCGTACCGATTTTTATTCTCTTACCTAGTCAAAAAGAGCGAAAAGGAGAAAGTGATAAAAAATGCCTGAAATGACGCTGTGAAACTGTGAACTTTGGGAGATGACTGATTTTCGAAAGAAGAACACAGAATTGATTGGACATAGACTCTATGTTCATGAGAAGAAAAACGATTTTCAGCAACTTGGATGGCAGCTCATCTGCGCTCTGGCTATTATCGTATGGAGCTGTGCAATCATGACGCCTATTTTCGTATTCCTAAAGAAGGTAACTAAGTAACTAACTTGCATGATCGATTAACTGATAAGAACTAATCAATCACTTTCTTTTTGCAAGTCCTTATCATAGTGTCTCGTGTCGTTTTAGATCGGAAAACTTCGAGTTTCTCCCGAAGTCGAGTTGAATGGCTTGGATCTGTACAAGCACGGAGAGGATGCCTATCCTTATGAATCATACGGGCATGGGTGGGAGAGTGGTCCGGAGTACCAGGTACAGGGTACATCAGATCCTTAGAGATTATTGGAGATTTAGGACATCCTTCCACAAACTCGAAGAGAGATTCAAATTGCCATAAGTCGAAAGTCGACGATGCTTTCAGACGCACTGCGGGCCGTTGCTGCAGGCAGAACTCCCGAGAACATAAACATGCTCTCGAACGGGCAGGTTCAGATATCTGAAAATACTTGGATCTAGATGTTTCTATTCAGTTTCGAATAATAAATTGATGTTCCTTTTCGCACAAAGTTCAAGTCTAATTGGAGTCTTTGAAATGGCTTTTTTCTACAGTATCACATTAAGAAATTCACGTGAAGAGTAAAACATAGCGGACAGACATTTAGGGGAAATGGGTAGGGGAGAAGGGCAGAGGAAGTGGGCGGTGCGGTTCAGAGTTCGGCTGATAGACGAACGATCAGTCGCAGTGAAGAGTGCCCTCTCTCACATGTTGTTATATGTTAACTCTCAATTTCATTCGATGCAGCGCAATTTCAGTCTGATCCTCTCAAATTCCACTAATTCCACATACAAACATCGCATTGTTGTTTAAAGACTAGACCATTTTCAGCTGAATAATGTCGAATTCCTCGAACGCAGCTGCCATAGAGAATTTGACAGTGAAGCTCTTGGCTCTGCAAAAGCAATTCGAGCATTACAAGGCGTACAATGCTGCCAACGAAGATGCATTCTATCTCTGCATCAATGCTATCATTATATTCTGTAGGTTGATCTTCACTTTTCTATAGACATTCATGATTTTCAGTTATGCAATGTGGTTTCGCCTTTCTCGAGGCCGGGAGTGTTAGATCTAAAAGTAAAATATGTTTATGTAATCTGAAATTGAAAAAGTTTAGAGGAAACGGTCTTTGCGCGCAAAAGTGTATCGTTGCACACCAAACCCATATTTTCACAATAAATAACCTATCAACAAATTGAGTAAATTATTCTTGATTGTCTAGACGCAGAATTAATCATTAATCTATGACATATATGATCCGACTTATGAAAATTGAAATACTATAGTCCCCAGAAATCATTTGGATTGCATAAGTATTATGATTCTGCTTAACCAATGTTAGGATCTGCATTTATGATAAGGGTAGGGATTAGCAAGGTAAGGTATCAGCTCTTTTCTGGGATAAATCATTTACTTTTGGTGCGCAAAGACCACTTTTATATTTTTGATGCACAACGATACGCGCGGAAAGTTTAGATACCACAAACATTATCTTCAAAAATGCCACCGATTCCCTTTTCTGCATCATAGTCTACTGGGCAGTTGGCTATGCCTTAGCTTATGGACCGATAGTCTTCGACGGATTGGCTCCTTTCATCGGACAAGGCTATTTCTTCCTGTCCTCATTTCATAATTGGCCTCAGTAAGTGGCGGCTTCTTAACAGCCGAAGTGATTTACCTACCTTTAGTTTCTTCGCCCAATACACATTTGCTGCAACGAGTACGACCATCGTTGGAGGCGCTGTTGCAGAGAGATGTCAATTCATCGCGTACTTCATCTACTGCAGCATTATTTGTGCATTCGTCTACCCTCCCCTCACTCATTTTGGATGGACTGAGAGAGGTTGGATGAAGTACGGCTTCGGCACGACTGATGGACTTCGGACCACTTATTTGGACTTTGCCGGTGCTGGAATGGTAGGTTAACTATTTATAGCCTTAAAATATGATGGGATTTTATGTCCACGTCCTCGGAGGCACTATCTCTGTGGCTGCAGCCTATATCATGGGTCCGAGAATCGGCAGGTTTAACGAGGATAACTCGGAGTCTCTGGAATTGAAGGGACACTCCGTGCCCTTCACTGCATTGGGAGGATTCATTCTTATGTTCGGATTTCTGGTAACCAATGGATTCGGAAAGAAGTATTGTGATTTGTTAGGCCTTCAACGGAGGTTCGACAGGAGCGATTTCGCCCGAAGGCACGGGCAACACAGTGGCCTTGGCCATGACAAACACAATTCTCTGTGGCTCCTTCGCAGCCCTGACCTGTCTGTTCATTTTCTACGTCCGTCGAGGCAAATTGAGTCTGCTTCTATCAATCAACGCAGCTCTAGCAGGTAAATTAGCATGTCTGAGAAAATGCTACAGCATGAATTAAGGAATGGTGGCTGCGTGTGCGGGCTGTGATGCATCGCAGCCTTGGACGACAGCCATCACAGGCTCTGGAGCAGCTATCATGTACATTCTCCTAAGCAATGCAATCGTCAGGTTCAAAATCGACGATCCATTAGATGCATTCGCAGGTTTATTAGATTCGTCTCAATCTGCATAACCTTTCTCTTAGTTCACTTCGGCGGAGGCTCCTGGGGACTCATAACCACGTGTTTCCTTCGCGATGATGGTATTCTACCTGCGATCTTCACGAATGATCACATCGGTCATGCATTCCTGGTAGGTACCACGAATTCTGGCGATATAATGATTCTACAAGGGATTTCGACTTCAACTTCTGTTCTACGGTGGCGATTTACTATGCAAGATTTTTCCCCCGATTTTTACGTTAGCGTTTTCAATTTTGATCCAAGGCTATCTCGATCTTAAAGTCATTTTGATCTAGGAGGCGAGAGAGTGTGACGCAGAAAAGAATAGCCACGTGTATGGTTCCTCTATTCTCGGCATCATTTTGGCCAAAATTCCCCTACTCATTATTTCTTTGCAAAAATATCGTACATTTTTCAGCAACTACTGTGGCAAATCATATGCTGGCTGTCTATAATTGTCTGGTCTCTGTTATGGATGATTCCTATCTTCATTCTTCTCAAGAAAGTTGGATTTCATCGAATTTCAAATGAACTCCATACATTCAGATCGGAAAATTGCGTATTCCTGCAGAAATCGAAGTGAAGGGACTGGACATTTACATGCACGGAGAGTCGGCCTATCCTCTGCATGCATATGGCCACGGGTGGGATGATGTCGAGGCGGTGAGGAAAATGACAGCAGCCAAGAAGTTGAGCAATGGGCCTGTGCCTGAATGTTAGTCTTTCTTTTCATATCCTCTAGAGATATCGAATGTCCTACAGTATCCTTGGAACAACTGGCTTCTGCCTACGAAGCGAGTACATTGGGCAATGAAGACAGGAAGAAGAGCGTCTATCACAACCCACAGCACTACGAACATCCGGAGTTCCATCACAAAGGATTCAAGAAAATCGTCCCCAAACCCACAAGCAGAGCTGCAGTCATTCGAGAATAATCATTCACACTTCATGCATGTACATTTTGTGCCATTATTTTTCTGCTGCATTGTACACACATTTAAATCATTCACTATTTATTACATCAAGGCTGAAAATAATTCAACAAGAAAAAATTAAACGATAATCGTCTTGAAAAATGATATGATATGGAAAGGTTGAAAAATTTGAAAATAAATGAAAAGATAAAAGTTAAGGAATCGACTTGACAGGAAAATGTTTAAGAAGAGAAGGAGAAAATGACCCGCATGGATAATGAATGAATTCATGTTTTGTCTTTGCCTTTGAGTAGAGAAGAGAAGACACTTCCTGAGAGAAGGAGAAATTGCGCAGATATATTTTCGATGAAAAGAATGGCAAAAAGTGAAGGTGTTTCAAGAAAAAAACGAATATGAAAGGCTTGGAGAATCAATTATTGGTGATGATGTCAGAGAACAAGAAAAACATAGGACAAAAATGGAATAGATAAATCTAAAATTAAACCTAAACTTATGATTCTAAAGACATAGTTAGAACACGACTCACTAAAATAGAAGGAAAGCCTGATTGGAGTGACGAGTGATTGGAATCAGTGGGCGACTTTGGTCGGGTAGTCGGGCATCATGAGACCGCCGTGGGGTTTGGAGGGCACGTAGAGGCTCTCGTGCGCGCCGTCGTCCAGGATGCCTGGGCTTGTCGTTTTTGTCGAAGACTGGTGCAACTGAAATTGAGAAAATCAGGTTTTTTTTAAATAAAAATTAAATTTATACCGATTTGATGTAGTCGTTGAACATCTTGGCAGCCACGTCTCGCGCGACGATTCCTCCGGCGTGGCTCTCAATGAAGCGGAGGGCCAGGACGCCGTCTGAAAGGAAATTCATTTGAATGGAGATGGAGCAGATGGAGGAAATACCTGGACCCAAGGCCTGGTGGCAGAATTTTCTGACAGTCAGCTTGTGTCTGTACTTGTCCTCATCCTCGACGGCCTGCTTCAGCCACTGACGGGTCGACTTCTCTCTCAGCAGGGCCAGCGACATGTAGAGCAGAGTGTAGAAGAAGTTGATCGCCGTCACCACGGCCACGAAGAGGAACCAGAACCTGAAAGCGAAAAATGAGTTGAGTTGAGAAAAGAAAAGGAAGTGAGCAATTGACTGACCAGATGAAGAGGTAGATCTTCTCGTTGAACATGTTGATCATCAGGACGCACTGCACAGTGTAGCGGTGAATGTTGCCGAGTCGACGCACTTTGAAGTCGCAGAGGGTGACCCTCGGGAAGACGCCGGAGTCCATCCATTCGCGGCCGTTGTACAGGTCCACGAATGTCTGCAACAAATTGATCATTTCATTTAAAAAAAAAAAGTCGAGAAATTCAACCTGGATGCCCCAGAAGGAGTAGCTCGAGCCGAGGAACCTGTTGAGGATGTAGAACTGGGCCAGGATGTTGATGACGTACAGGCCCTTCACCAGCAGGTAGAGCGACGTCATGTAGGAGCCCAGTCCGCGGCCGAATCTGAAAAGACAAGATCAAGGAGATTCAAAATAAATGTTTATTGTATTTTTTTTAGGATGCGAACCAATTTCCCCCACTCACATTTTTGAGAAAGCATTTTCTTGAGAGAGCGAGGGAAGCTGGCACTTAAAAAAGTGCGAATGGGGGAATTGGTGCGTTTTTTTACAAAAAAAAATTGGGGGAGAATTGATTCGCGCCCTATTTTTTTTATTAGAAACGTTGGTGAATAATTGAATGAATACCTGAAGCAGAGAAACCGAACTGGAGTGCGTCGCTGCTCACTGAATTCCAGGCACTCTTCCAGGTAGAGCGACAGCTTGCTGAGCTCTTTCTTCCGGTCCTCGCTCGCCGATGGGGCCGCCGCGATCTTCTCCGCATCCGTCATTGCTGTTGTCAGGTCCAATCCTGAAAAAAAACGAAACAGTTCATTGCATTTGTTTTGTATTGTAAATTGCCTCAAGTGCACTTTTACTAGATCTCTGAGAGGGAGGAGGCTCATATGAAATGGAAGAGGAAAAGAAGGGAGAAGAACAGATGGCAAAGGGAAGAATTATGCCATTTGAAAGACAGAACCAACAGGAAATCGATAAACTGACCGCTGAATTTGTGGAGCGTGGCCCACAACCAACTGGGCATGTAGAACATGATTGCCTGCAGGGCGAGGACAATCGGGACCCACTGGTAATAGCCGATTTCTGCCTGCAAATTTACGTTCTTCTTGGAATTTTGGTTTTCCCCCACCTTGGTTCTGTCACTGTCCTCGTTGGGGATCTCTTCTTCGAACGGGATGAAGAAGGTGTTTTGGATGAAGCAGTAGTCTTCGGCATACTGCTCCCAGCCGCCCTTGAACTCCGTCGGCATCCAGCACTGGATGGGCGTCCCGACGTATCTGAAACATGTTTTTATTTGTTACAAAACTACTTTTCGAATTCTTGTACAAGTCCGAGTCGCATACTTGCACAGGTTGCATACCGGTAAAATTTTACGAAGTAATAATACTAGGGGTAGGGCATATGCTGTCTCAAAACGATAAGTACACTGAAGATTTTTTCTGGGCAAATATTCCCCTATCCCTATCCTTATTCGAATTTTGGAGATACGCGGTTTTTACAAGTCTGCGACTCTGCGGCTTTTATAAGAAACCGATTTATTTACTTTCTTAAATTTGTTTCATTTTGTCTGCAGCGATTGTCGGTTTGTCTTTCGCGCGACAGACGAGAAAAAACCAAAAAAGTGCGCGCGCAGCTGTTCGAACAGAACAGACTATCTGCAGAAGTGAAGAAGAAGAGGCAGGCAAAAAGCAAGTCAACCTACTGTAGGATTTCGAAAAGAGATCAACATTTTTGCATAGAAATTCGTAGAAACTTTTCAACATGTGTGAATTGAGTGTAAACAAAGTTGGATAACGAATTTGTAAAAGTGGTCGCTTTGAAATTATATGTAGAAGATTCTACTTTCAAAATTATTTAAAGATGGCTAATTTTAGGACTTGAATTTTTTTTTTTAAGATTTGGAGGACTTACTGTTTGGCGGAGACCATGATGGCGAAGAAGCAGATCAACGAGGCCGTGTAGAAGTAGTTGAGTCGGTCAATCGCATCATCGAAGGCCACCGGTCGGAACCAGTTGACGAAGACCTTATCCAGATACGGGACTGTGATCATTGGGCCTGCCGAACTGAAAATGAGCAGGATTAGAGGATGCGAAATTGAACGACGAATAGATGAATGATGCAAAAGCTGACACAAACGATATAGACAGGGTAAGGGAAAGGGGGACTGCCAAAGAGAAAGACAGGGAGAGATAGAGGAATCGAGAGATAGAGACAGGCAGAGATAAAAACAGATATACTGGTCAGGGGTCAGCAGAGATAGAAAAGGCAAGGCGAGAGAAAAATATATGAATGACCTAGCCCCCTTCCCTCCCCTCGCTTGTCTGGGACCCAAACCAAAAGATCTCTCCCTCTCTCTGCTCCACGCCTGTGAAGGGGGACTCTCTCGCGCATTGGCTCACCGCTCAGCTATTTACGATCCAACAAAAACAATTCCCACAGGCTATATAGGAAAAATACAGGGGATTTCATAGATGTTGTCCTTGCCGAGTGTGAGTAGCCGCAAGTTTGGCAATGATTAGTTGGCTAGTACAACAACATAAAAATAGAATTTTGGAAGAATTGATAGACGGAGACCAGAGGACCGACCGACCGACCGTCCAGGACGGAGACAGGAGATGAGACTGATTTTGGGGGAATTGAGAGATGGGCAACTAGTAGTTGGTCGGTCAGTGGCTGTAGAGAGAGAACAATACAAAAGAAGAGCGAGGAAAGGTGTAGACAGAATGAGCAGTGTCCGACAGGCGGCACTGGCGGGAAAGGGAGAAAGAGTGGAGAGAAAGGTGAGAGATGGGAGAAGGAGAGGGAATTGAATAAAGGAATAGAATGGGCCTCTAGCAATAAGTACACGAAATCTGCAGAGAACATGTGATTGAATGAAGACGGAACAGATCAAGCGGGGGATTTATTGTTTTTCAACGAGTGGAAATGTTATCGAAATCTCTGCAGTAATCTAGAAAAGAGATCAGAATGCCTCTTCAAAACATTTTTATGCAAAAATTCAAAGAGTTTGTTGAAAATGCGAAAGTTAAAAAGTTCAGAGGAAGAGAATAAAAATTTCTCAAACAAATGCTCGAATTCTCAAAGTGTCAGATCAAAATATGCGCACCGTACTAATAAAAAATCGGAATGATTTTAGGAAGGGAATACGGAAAACAGACACATAAAATGCAGAGGCAGAGCCGAAAAACGAGAATCGAAAAATTGAAGGGGAGGACTGAATCTCGCATATTTTCCGGCAGCAAACAAAACCACTGGGCATCAAAATGCATCTCATCACAAAATGCATAAATTTTCAAGAGAAATTCAGAAAATCACAAAAATCGATGTTTGAATAAAATTAATCGTGGGAAATGAATGAGAGACTAAAGGCAGTGCGAATTGTGAATGAAAGTGAGTTACGGTAACTTTAATGCAATGCGAAAGTCGTGGTTTAGAAGTGTCAAATACACACAAGAACTATGCAGATCTGTCCTCTTTCTGTTTCTCAAGTAAAGGAGATGGTTCTACAGACTTTCTGTCTCCCTCTGCCCTCTCCCCATTCCAATGGATTCATCCACTCTCTCATCAACTCGTCAATGACCCTTCCACTTCCCTTTGTGGCCACAGGCAAACAATCGTCTGTTTATTTGATTATGACAATGATAGTTCGGGGTAGGAGTTGCACAAAATCGATTGAATCAGTTGGGGACTAAATCAGATCAGAGAGAGGATTTGATCGAATCGGATATTTGGGTATGTTTGACGTAGGGATACACACTCGAATGCGCGCAGAGAGACGACAAAATAGCTCGGAAGGGGGTTGGATAAATGAAATCCCTCTTGACATCCTCGAATCGAGAGATGAGACGGCAAAGTCTTGATACAGACACTTGAAGACAAGACACATTTCTGTTTTTTGTAGAATGTATTAAAGCAGGAACTCTGATTCTGATTCATATTTTCGCATATCATCTGATACGCTCGCTATCTCTACAACAAATCTATCTGCCTACCCTTTGAACACAGAAAATCAGAAAATTTGATAATTCTAATACATTTCACAGTTCTTCGCTCTCTCTCTCTTTTTGCCTTGTCCGACGAAGTCATCTAAAAACTGACTCAAAAGTCGTTTTTTTTTCTAAATTTATATGAAATTTTTTGAAAGTATTCTCCGTTTATATCGTCGGGGGATATTTTCAAGAATTTTTCAGTAGAGAACTATGTTTAAAATAATATATAGATAGGAAGTTGTACATTTTTTTTCTGAAAAAAAACAACACTGAACAGCTCAAAGCACTGCATTTGCACCGAATCTCAAAATATAGACAGACATGGTTTACGAGATAGTGAAAAAAGAGCATGTGAGAAAGATCGGTCTTGGGATAAAGAAATCGAAGAAATGGAAATGAAATGAAAATCTCTGTGCTCATTTGACAGCAGGCAAAGGCAAATAAAGCTGCAGGCTGCCAAGACAGAATCTGAAGGAATTAGACAAGAATGAACTGTATGAAAAGTAGATTGAAATGACAATGAAATTGTATAGAAAGTTAGATAGGTGAGAAATTGAAGACCATATTGATGAGTGTCTATTAAATTGGGTGAAATGATGAAGTGAGAAAGCAAACGATACGAAAGAGAAGCTCATTGGAAATGGGTAAGGAGGTAAGAGGTGAAGTTGGCCCGATAAAGCCCATCGGTAAACTATCCAATTCTGAGTCTGCAATTTGTTTGCTATTTAATTCACTCATTCATTCACGTTTTCTCGAGTGCCTGTTACTGTTTTGCAATTGATGCATTTGACGCAACAACTCTCAATGTCCTTATGCGATCTCTTCAATCGCTTCAAGGAAGTGCTATTTCTTCGAGAATGACGCATCCTCGCTTTTTCCTTGTCTAAGAAATTCTCGTGGTTTGGCCTTGTCGCTCAGTTTTTTTGAGTGTCTGTTCCTCCCGGTTCTTCCGCGTGCTATATTGATTGCTCTCCCCCTCTTCCCCTTTTCCCTTTTCCACACTAATTCAGTATGCTCTATAGCCTCTTTCGAACAAGCCTGATCCATGCTATGTCACATTTTTCTGTTAATATCCGTGTCGATTTCACGATTTCATGCAAATGACTGCAATATCTATCATTTCAGCAGAAAAGAACAGTGGTCGATAAAGAAGACCGACTCTGCTCACTTGGGGCAGCCACACACTGCCTTCAAATATGAAGTTCATCCACCTGACTCTTCTTCTGCTCATTCAGGTATGAAAATTCTACAGATAAATACCTGGAGAGTGTATGTCGTTGCGCACAAAAATTTCGTGCGCAAAGACATAGTTGAGAAAGAGTTTGCGCGCAACGACCGTTCCCCTACATGAATATCTAAACTTCTTGCAGATTACGGCAGCCGCGAAGAAGTCGTCGAATGTGTACAAGAACAGCTACGTCTTTCTGACTGTGCGAAACACGAAGACCGGCGATGAACAGCAGATTTGCGGCAATTACCAGCAGTACAGGAGCAGGGCCATTGCCACAGGACCTGATCAGCCTGATGCGGTAATTCGTCTATTTGAAATGAAGAAAATCTCATGACTGATTGCAGTTGGCATATCCCTTGCGATGGTGGGACTTGACCCACCCAGGCGCAGTCAGCATGTGTAGTGAGTCGGACGGGGCTCTGCAAGGATTCATGGTCCCCATGGCCTACAGAGGCGATGTGCAGAACTGCACGGGCAAATTCCCCTATGGAACTGTCGCTCCTCAGCATATCGTGAGTTTCCGAAGAGCTAAAGATCACCTTTTGACTCTATTGACATTCCTTGCAGATCCGCAATATGACGATGCTGAAGGCCCAATCCGGTCTGCTGATCATGGACAGAGGTCATCTGCACGGCGATCTGCCCGACTACTTGTTCGGCGAATTCTACGTGCCCGGAGTGCCCGACCAGAAAAGCACACCCACTTTCTTCATCTACAGGACACAGTTTAATGAAATTATGGTAGGTCCATTTTTGTTAGAAGAATGCTGAGACGAATTGTTTGCAGAAGCTGGGCTCAAACCGGATAGAAGATCTGTCGATCATCCCACACAGGCCGCGCTCAGTCGACTTCGATTTGTCTCTGGTCGTCATCTGGCTTCTCGCCATGTTTTCCGTGTCTGTTGGAGGCGTTTGGGCGTTTTTGAGGCACAGGTAAGAATTTTCTAAATTCTAAGAAAAATCGGAAGTTTTGTGAATTTGCAGAGCAGGCAAGGATGCATCACTGACTTCCCTGCAGACTGAGTCCGAATTCTGCAACAAGTATGGCCTCTATTTCACCATTCCAGTCATCATCGGCTTCGCCTGTGGAATGCTCCTACTCGGATTCTTCTTTAGAAATGTTATCAGTCAGTCTTCACCTTATCATTTCTCTCATCATTTTATCATATTTCAGTGGTAATCTTCAACCTGCTGCTGGTTCTGCTGGGCGCAGTGGCCATTCACGGCTGCATTCGGGCAATCCTCTCCAATTTCGCCTGTCTCACAGCGACCTCCATCTACAAGGCAGAAATATCCATTCTCAACAAATGCTGTAAGATATCATATCATTTTGTTAGAAGAAGTGAACAGCTCCTTCAGGTTGTGTCTTCGAAAAGCCATTGACTTGGGTCTCGCTAGGAATCTACCTGTGTTGTCTGGCCCTGACAATCGCGTGGTACGTCTTCCGTCTGCATGCCGACGCCTACATTCTCCTCGACATCATCAACATCTGCATTTGTCTGCATGTCCTCAAGACTCTGAGACTGCCTAATTTGAAGGTACAGTTTCGAATTTCTAAGTTTTTCATACGAGAATTGAATCTTCCAGTGGATTGCCTATCTGATGATCGGGATGTTCGTCTACGACTTCTTCATGGTGTTCGTGACGCCATACATCACTTCAGATGGCTGCTCGATCATGCTCGAAGTGGCCACAGGACAGGGCTGCAGAAAGAAGACCGACAAGCCTGAGGATGATGATGACGCCATCAGCATTCCCATTCCTCCCACTCTCGTTAAGACTCCAGAAAGGGTAAGAGATGAATTTTCTACAGTAAATGTCGTTTTTTGCCTATCTTTGCAGTTCCCAGTTCTCATGCAAGTGCCGCACTTCGATCCCATGTTCAGCTGCATCGATACGGCCACTGATACTTACAAGTATTTCCTTTTCCCTTTAGAACAAATGATAAGTGTTTAAAATTGCAGAATGGCAATGCTCGGATTGGGAGACATCATAATCCCTGGCTATATCATCGTTCATGGCTTCACAATGTACGGAATGGAAGAGATGACAAGGATCAAGTATGGATTCGTCTGTTTGTGTGGTCAGTTTGAAAGAATTGAAAAAAAAACATTTTTGTGATTGCTCAGGCTACGGAATCGGTCTGATCGTGACGTTCTTCGCCCTGATCCTGATGGACACAGCGCAACCAGCCCTGATCTACCTCGTGCCTTGCACACTTCTACCCAACTTCCTCTACGCGCTCATTCGTGGCGAGTTCCTCAAGGTCTGGAATGGCGTCAAGCAGAGCGAAAACAAACTCATTCAGGTATTTTTTCTTACATATTTTTCGGCTCATTCTCAACGCTCAAACTGCGGATCGGCAAAATCGGAAGGAAATTGCCAATCCGCATGAGTCTGCATTAATTCGTTTGCATCGGAAAAAAACTGCGGGTTCGACATAAATTACGCTGACAAGGAATATAAAGTGTTAATCGCAGATCCTGCTCAAAATCGGTGGGTAGTCAATTTGAGTACGCTGATAACGAATATCACGTTGAAAAGTGTCCACCATGCTTCGTTTTCAAGATTTTCCATTAGTTTACTTCTTTCTTTATTATTTTACAAAATTTCAAAACAATCATTATATTATCATTATTCGTTGCGGCAGCAGTGAGGTTAAAGGGAAAACTTCGACGCCAAATACTGAAATCAGGTGCACGATGGGCACTTTTCAACATGATATTCTCTATCAGCGTACTCAAATTGACTTACCCCCAATTTTGAGCAGGACCTGTGATTAACAGTTTATGTTCTTTGTGAATCGTAATTACTACCCTCACTCTTATAGTTATCATCTATTTTTTCAGATGTCAAATGAAAATGAAAACGAAAACGGGGAAACCAATGGAATAATGACGGGTGAATCAGCAGACGACAACACTGCTTCTGAACGGTCATCGAACTCGACCGAGTTTGCCAGAATCTAGCCGATCTTTCTCTTTCTAATTCGATTAACTAGTGCAAATTGCCAAATGTGGGTCTTTTTCGCGGTAACCGAGCTTTAATCTCCTTTGTGGACAAACTATTCACCATTTGCATTTATTTCTAACTTTTCTACTGATGATAAAAATAGGATTTCATTAATTCTTTCTTCAATTCATGAATAATAGAAGCGTCGTTACGAGTACTCTCTATGTCTTTTCTTTCGTCTTCTCTTGTTATTAAAATAGGCTAAATGAATGAAACACAAATATTTATTCCATTTTTCTAGAAAGAATCTTCATTTGAATTCGAATAAAATGATGTGCTTTTGTTTTTGTCCAACAACTAACAATATCCTAGTAAAAAAGGAAAGAAAACATAACCAAACATACGTAAACATCTAAAATATCGAAATTGAGCGAGATGAGACGAGAATTGGGCAGCTCAGGAGAAGGAATTCTGATAGGCCGCTCCTCCTTTGACGGCTTCTTCTTGAAGTCGCTTCTGGAACAAACAATGTATTTTAAGTTATCTTTCTTATAATCTGTGTTTTAGGGATAATAAAATTTACTTATTCTACAGGGAGCGTCTATAATTAGGGCTCCCTGTATTCACAGACGGATAAGAAGGGTAGGGAATGTAGGAAAAGTGGAGAAATGAGGAAAAGGAACTGTCTGTAAATACAGCCGTCTGTGTGTTATACGTCTAAATACAGGGGGTCTATAATTAATCCTTGGCTAGGATAGGATTGATAAGGCAAACTACGAGTTATAGGTAGGGGTCGTAAATGGTTTCACAAAATTTATATCTTTCAAAAATTTTCAAATCAAACTTATCAGTTGTGATTAACTAAGGAATTTTTGAAGAAGAATAAAATAAAAATCTTTCTGATCGAAAATGCCTACAGAAGCAATCACTGAGATGAACACGCTTTCAACTCACAAAATTGTCATGAGCACGAATGAGCACGCGAATTTCGCGGTGATTTTTGGTGCATAGCTATTTTATTGAAGACCCATCGAATTACACCATATCTTTTTATGCTTAGCCACTTTGAGGCATATTTGCTTCCTATTTTTAGGGGTTTCAAATGATCACGGTTTGAATCAAAACGAAAAATGCAGGGGGCGGGGTTTGCGGTTCCTGGTTATAGGATCAACCAGGGAAAAGTGGTCTCTTTTAGAAATGCCCAAATTTAAAAATTTCCTATTTTCCCTCTTAGTACGTATGTATTTGAAAGTACCTGAAGAGTGGTGGAGATGAGATTCCAGGACTCCATGAATCGATCCAAGCAGCGCTGCAGACACTGCTTCTCCCCGCTCGATAGCGAACTCCCCGGACTCGACACGCACTTCACGCTGCACTTCTCCGACAGTTCCTGTAAACAGTACGGATAGACTACTGTACTTGAGTTACAGTAAGACATACGGCAATGAGTCCCTGTGCACTGGCGAGGGCTGCCTGCTGTTTGATGCCCTGCAGAACCTGTGCCTGCTGCTCTGGTGTCATCTTCTTCAGCTGCTCTACGTCTATGTCCATCTTTGTCAGCGACTGAAAACAACACACACACAATTTATTCCAAAAACGAAAATGACGAAAAAATCACGAAATTCATAAAATCCGAGAAGTTCCCTTCACTCTTTGCACTCTCCCCACTCCCCCACTCTATTTCGTTTCGATTCATACCCATTTTAGTAGTGTAAGCTGCTTGAAACGCGTTGTCGAATGCGATTCGATTTTTCGCTTGCATCGTTAATTTTGATTCATTGAAAATCGATAAATTACTGTATTGATTTGCAGAGTCGGTTTTTGAAGCCAGAAAGGCAGAAAGGTCGATGTCAGTAAGAACGAGGAGGAAACCGTGAAGAACAGAGACCAGTCCACAAGTTCGAGCGGAGGAAGAACTGCCGAAAAATGGATGAGATTGAGACGACTTCGGGAGCGACGAGTGCAAGGTAGGAAGAAAAATGACGAATTTTTGAGAAACTTGGAGAAATTTGCAGTCACGATGAGTGGGTCGAGATCGTAGAGCCGCAAACGCGACAGCAGATGTTCGCGAATCTGACCACTGGACAGTGTGCCTGGGATCCGCCTGTAGGAGCCAGAGTGTGAGTTGAATGACAAAGAATGACTACGAATGACTGAATGGCTGTGCATTCATGAATTGCAGAAAGAGGACGCACGCAGACCAGTGGTGGGAGCTGTTCGACGCGAAGACTGGCAGGTATTACTACTACAATGCATCGACCATGAAGACCATGTGGCAAAGGCCCATCGGCCAGCAAATCGACATCATTCCTCTCGCCAAGCTGCAGACCCTCAAACAGAACACTAACGGCCAGGACCATGAATTCGTAAGATTATCGTTCTTTAGAAAAAAGAAACTGAACGAATCATTGCAGTTCCGTCGAACCTGCGAAACCCAGACCTCCCCTGCAGTGAGTCGATCTGCCAGAAGAGTGATGGCTCAGAACATCGGTCCTGAGACGGGCATCGTCAGATTCCGAGCTGGTCCCTCCCTGTCGCAGTCGGAGAAAGGCGCACTCACTCCCAACTCGAATGGAATGGCTCGCAATTTCGACAACTTGTCCTTGGATGAGTCTACATTCTCTACAGGTTATTTTTTTTATACATTATGGTCAGGATAAAACTAATACATTCAGCAAAGTAAAGAAAACGGAACGATATATGCTAGATGAAAGTTAACTGGTTTTCAGGCTCAGGCAGCAGGGCCTTCCCTCCCTTCCCCACCACAAACACTATGTGCACCATGTCTTCTGCTCCGTCTTCTGATTCACTGCCCAGACGCTCTTCCAAATCATCCTCCCCTCCAATTGGCAAGAAACTTTTCTCCACAAACACTTCTACTAAATGTAATAGAATTTTCGTTTTACCCCTTCCTCTTTCACGTTGTAAAATTTCAGCCAAAGACCCAAAACTGCCCCTGTCGACTCCGGAAGGCAACAAGCAGTTGAAGAAAGACGCGGCCACTTTCTACAAGACCATTCAGTCCTATATGGGCGAGCGCAAGTCCAAGACTAACATTGACCAGGTACGTTTCTTCTATAAGCTTTTCAAAATAAACGACGATTTTCAGATGGCCTTGACACTGTGTGAAGCATCCGTGAAGAAACAGGAAAATGCAGACGAAATCGTCGCTCAACTCATCAATCAGCTGGCCGACAACGAAAAGGCCGAGAGTGTCAAGTAAGATAGATTTTTTTTCCTTCAAGGCTCAGTTTATAGAAATTTCTTACAGAAAACCTTAAAGATATAGTCAAGTGGGTCCATAAATAGCTATTTTCTTGTCATCGTGGTCTAATCACAGATTTTCTGTAGAAATGTTCCATAAATTCTATATTGCAGTTTTATACCTATATCGTATGTTTTAGACGAGGCTGGGAGCTTCTCGCCATAGTGCTAGCCTTTGCAAACCCCCAAGGACAAGTTCTGACTGATCTGAACAATTTTATTGAGAAAAACTCGGAGAGGTTGTTGGATAGTCCGGAGGTTGGAAAATTTGCAGAAAAATTGAATAATTGAATTTATCATTTTGTTGCAGGTGGCAGTCTCTCACTTCGCTCAGCAATGTCAGAGGCGACTTTCCAAAGCTCAGTCGCGAGTCAAACCGACCATCGCTACGATACAGGAGACTAGGGTAGGAAATACAAGAACTACATTTTTTCTGAATGATAGGAATTTTTTGTCTTTTAGGCCCACATTTTCAACCCTCCCCTCTTCGCCGCTGCATTGGACGAAATCATGGAGATGCAGTCGGAGCGATTCCCGCGATTGCAGCTGCCCTGGCTGCAGACCACACTCATTGAATTGCTCTATCAGGCTGGGGGAAGGAGGACGGAAGGACTATTCAGGTAGGAAACTTTATTAAAAATGATTTTATTTTAATTTCTTGGCAGGATCTAAGGAGATCTCACTTTTTCAACGGGGAAGATGAGGTTTCTTTAGGCATTGATGAGACTTCTTTAGATTCTTCGACCAATTTAAAACAAAAAACTTTATTGTAGCTTTTTCTAAAAGAATATTTTTATTGTATCATTTGCAGAGTAGCTGGAGACCCAGATCAAATAGCGACGGCGAAAGCTCGTCTGGACAACTGGGTTGTGCCCGTGTGTCACGACGCACATGTGCCTGCCAGTCTCATCAAACAGTGGCTCAGACAACTCCCCGAGCCTATTATGCCCAACAGTGTTTATGATAGGTATGGAATTTTTTTTAAAAATTACAAGTTTTTCTCTTGCAGAGCTTTGGCAGTGTGTGAAAATCCCCAAGATGTGTGCAGAATTGTGAACTGCCTTCCCGAGTCAAACAGACTCGTCCTTGCGAAGCTCATTTCTCTGCTGCAGGTTAGATTTTTTATTTTTATTTTCATTTTATGCTAACTTTTTCCAGGACTTGTCTCGAGAAGAGGTCGTTCAACACACGAAAATGGACGTGTCCAATTTGGCGATGGTGATGGCTCCAAATGTTCTGAGGTAGAATATTTATTCTTTGAGCAAGAATCCTATTTTATTGTTCTTGCAGATGTGAAAGCGCGGACCCTCGCGTGCTGTACGAAAACGCTCGCCGCGAAATGACATTCCTCAAGACACTGATCACCCACTTCGACACAGCTTTCATTCAGGGTATCAACTAGTCAATTTTGTCATCAAAGTGTAATCCCCTTGTTCATTTTTCTACTTTTCGTGGCCAAACCTCAGTTATTCAGTTTTTTTTTTTCAATTTCGCTATTTATTTATTCTCCTCTCTGAAGCCTTCTTAATTGGCCTTCAAACTTTAACATTCACCAAATTAATAATTGATTTTCGAACCAAATAATTATTGATTTGTATTTATTATTTATTCTGAGATTCCAAATGTGGATTTTGGTAACTTTTTTGTCATCGAAGTATTGTATTGAATGATTATTCTCTTTTGGTGATAAAACGACCCTTCTTAATTTTCGTACAATTTATTCGTCTCAATCATAGTTAAATCGTGCAATTTCATGTAAATAACTTATCCATTCATTTTCTCTCATCTAAAATTGCTCAAGCTGGTCCTATTCAACTCCACTTTCCTCCATAGTTTTTCACGCATTTCATCTTCAGTCAGCCCATTTACTTTTACATCTTCACGCACAATATCTTTAGCAATAGTGTATTCGCGAATAAACTTATTTTCTCTGTAGATTTTGTGACGAAGATCGTCAAATGGTTAGAATGCCAAGAAATATCAGGAAACAATTAAGAAAAAAGTTTTAAAAAATACTGTAGACTCTTGAAAATGTGCGACATAGAGGACAGTTGGAAGGATTTTCGCGAGACGACGGTCAAAGAAGCAGAGCCCTTCATCAAAGTCAGGTATGAACACGCAAAAATTGAAGAAAATCGAGATATGAATTCAGAGCCCGGAAGACTGCAAAAGAATCAGAAGATGTGGGCCAAATGGATTCTTTCGTGCCTGGGACGAAGAAAATCTGGATTAAGACCTGGGGCTGTTCCCACAATGCAAGTGACACTGAATACATGGCCGGGCTCATTTCTCAGGTATTCGTAGAATTTATGGCAAAGAATAAGATAAAGATTAAGGCTGGATATAATCTGACTGAGAACAGAGAGCAGGCAGACCTGTGGCTGTTGAATTCGTGCACTGTCAAGACGCCATCAGGTATAGCATGCTTATCATAAATTTGACGAATGTACAATTCAACTTTTAAAAAATTCTAAAATTCGAAGGTGAAAATAATTTTCTTGCAGAAATGCAGGCAAATTATCTGCTAGAGGAAGGCCAGAAGAAGGAGAAGGCGGTCGTGATGGCCGGATGCGTGAGTCAAGCAGCCCCGAACGAGACTTGGCTGAAGGGCATATCAATTGTTGGAGTCAAGCAAATCGATAGAGTCGTGGAGGTCGTTGAGGAGACGCTCAAAGGGAATATGGGTGAGAAAGTCATTTTTTCAAAGATAATCAACCTGAGAAAATATCCAATCTTTGCATCGTTACATAGGCAATTTTATAGGCGAAGAATATCTTCTCTGTCTAGCCCAACCAAACTTGCACATAAATAACTGCAACCGCGGCTACGGTTATTTATTTGCAAGTTTGAACTCAATCTACATCTTATGTAACGATATAACGATTGTAACTACATTTCCGGGTGGCCAAAAATTAATTCTTGAAAAATAATAATCAAATTCGTCTTCTTTCAGTCCGACTTCTAAGCAGAAAACGAGAAGATGCACAACTCTCACTGCCAAAGATGCGAAAGAATCCGCTCATTGAAGTAAGAAGAAGATTGGAATTGAAAATCGTAAAGAAGAGTTTTCAGGTGCTCGCAATCAACACAGGCTGTCTGAATCACTGCACGTACTGCAAGACGAAAATGGCCAGGGGCGATCTGAAGAGCTATCCTCTAGAAGAGCTGGTCGAACAGGCAAAGAGGGCTTTCGAAGAGGGCGTCAAGGAATTGTGGCTCACTTCAGAGGACCTGGGTGCGTGGGGCAGAGACAAGGATATGGTACGTCTTTTTCATTATTATGATTTTGTTCGATAATTAGTAAAAATAGTACGGCAAAGTTAACTAAAGATACTTGATAAGTTTTTAAAATTGGCTATCTGGAAATCACATGACCCCATAACATGCTAAATAGTGTATGGTTAGGGGAGGGCGTTGGATTTTAGTCTTCCTTGTTCCATACTATTTCGCATGTCATGCGGTTTCTAAGTTTCTAGAATTCATAAATTCCTTAATCTTAGCTGTACTATGCTTTTATTCAAATAACCTTTTTCAGGTCCTCCCAGACTTGCTGAATGAGTTGGTGAAAGTGATTCCTTCTGGCTGCATGATGCGTCTGGGCATGACCAACCCGCCTTACATACTCGATCATTTGGATGTGAGTCTTTGATTTTAACTCGGAATCTTTCTCAGCAAATAATCTAGAAAATGCTCTTAAAGCCTACGCGTTGTGTCATTCTGTCATTTTAATCTGCCTTTTCCCCTGACACAGTTCAGTTTAATTAGTTTGTCTTAGACACAGTTCATAAAACAAACAATGCAAAGGGGAAGCAGAAAGTAGAGACACTTGAAATGCGTTGAAGGAATGATACAATATGAAAGGGGAGGCCAAGTTCAATACATAAAAAAGAAAAATAATGTAAATTTGCAGGAGATTGCGACGATTCTGAATCATCCGCGAGTGTACTCCTTCCTGCATATTCCAGTGCAATCGGGCAGCGACCCTGTGCTCAGAGACATGAAGCGGGAATATTCGAGGGCGCATTTCGAAAAAGTTGCTGACTTCATGATTAAAAAGTATGACTAATTCTCTATGGAATGAAGAAATACCATTAATAAACACAGTACGATAAAGATTATTAAATACTTCATGTGTTTCTGGATACGACTCTCCTCATCAGCTTATGCCTTTTACTACTTTATATTAATCGCCAACAAATGAAAGTTTGAATTTTCAGAGTACCGAATGTCTATCTCGCCACCGACATGATTTGTGCCTTTCCCACAGAAACCCAGGAGGACTTCGAAGAGAGCATGGACCTGGTCAGGAAGTACGAATTCCCCTCGCTCTTCATCAATCAGTACTATCCCAGATCGGGCACTCCTGCTGCTAGAATGAAAAAGGTCCAACACTTTGAACTATCCAATAAAGATCTAGACAACTTGAACAATACGACAATCTTTTTAAAACATGATTGCACAGCTTTCAACAGATTGGAAAGTATCCGTCTTTCTTATGCTTTGAGAATCGTAACGTCATATTCTAATTTTAGGTGGAAGCTCAAGAAGCGAAGAGAAGGACTGCGGAAATGTCGAAGCTATTCCGAGGTTACAGACGATACACCGAGGATAGAATTGGAGAGGTGCATGAAGTCCTGGTCTGTGAAATGGCTAAAGGTCGGAAATTAGCATAAATGAAGTTTTCAAATTGATATTTTAGATGAAGTGCACGCAGTGGGTCACAACAAGTGCTACGAACACATTCTCGTGCCCAATCCACAACAAGTCATGGGAAAAGTCGTCAAAGTCAGAATCACAGGTAAAATTACCGAATTTCAATGTCACGCACTTTTCGATCATTTTTCCAGGAGCCTTCAAATTCCACATGACCAGCGAGTTAGTAGATGCAGATAATGGAATCTCGAAGATCAAAGACAAAACTCGACAAGTCCTGGTCAAATCTGCCTTGCTGATTATCACCTTCTTCATTGTTATCTTCACCAGTTGGCTCATACAAAATATGTTTTAGTCTTTTTGTCTTTTGAAAAGATATTGTTATGGAAATTGTTGATTTTTGGAGAATAAAATATTCTCTTTTCGCTAAGTCCTAAGAAGTCATGTGAGCTTAAATCGAGTGTAACAATTTTCCAAGAGGATTTACGGGGATTCGGGTTTGGATATGAAGAGATTCATAACCTTGCAGCTCCTATGTTATATATGTTTATGGCCCTCAGATATGAAAGTATATCTGAGACTGAATTTGGTCGGTCAGAGATGCAGAGGAGGAGAGCTAATGCGTCACAAGAATGAAGCGATGGAGAGAGCAATGGGCGGTGTAAGAGAGTGCAGAGAATGCAGAGAAAGACGTAGAGTGGAAGGGGAAGGGGAAAGACCAGCCAGCGGCAGAGAGAGGTGGCCCTCTGCTAGAGATGAGAGAGGAGGGCTGTTGCGATCAGTCTTTCCCTCATCTAAAGGGGCATCCCCCTGCCATTTTTGCAGGATTTTTCATTTTTTATCCAACAAATTGCAGATTCCAAGTCACTTCAATATATTCTGTTGTCGAATAGTGGTTGTTTCCTCTCAACTCGCAGCTCAATGCCACATGATCTAGTCTAGCCTTTACTCTTCGAAGCACTTCCAAAACGGCGTCTAAAATAACCCTGTGCAGGTGCGAATTGAATCAGTCAGTGGTGGGCTGCTCTGCCCACTCTGCACAGTCGGAGTCATTGCTGTGCTGCATGACGGCCAATCCCAGTCCCTGGAAGAGGCTCAGCCGAAGCCAGTCGGGAGTCGAGAGGCAGAGAGACGGTGAGGGATTCAGAATCCGCGCCGCTGCTGTTTGCGTCAAAGGTACAGTCACCTGCATTATACATTGACACTCAGCCAATTCTATTATCATCCGTTGCATTTCCATTTTCGGTCTCAAAATACACGTAAACCTGGAGAGTCAAACAATTAGCATCTATTTTCTCTCGTCTTTTCATCTTTTCCCCTATCGAACAGGTTTCTTTTTCACAGACAAGCCTCTCCGTGTCAAAGTCATCTCACCTTTCTCTATCACTGATAATGATCTTTTTATACCGCCAAATCGAAAAAGAATAGGGAACGGATTACGAAATGAAATGAAAGGAATGTTGTATTTAGGGAAAGGCGAACACACACAAATTCTGCTGGTGAGTGGAGGCAAGGATGGAAGGCAGTGGGTTGTGCCGGGTAATTAAATGGACTAATTGAGTGATCGGGTTAATTGGTCAATTATAGGAGGTGGAGTGGAGAAGGACGAGTGTGCAGAGGCAGCTGCACTGAGGGAATTGATGGAGGAGGCTGGAGTGAAGGCCATCATCGTCAAGGAATTGGGCACTTTCCAGGACGATGTCAGAAAACACAAAACTGCTGTCTTTCTGGCTGAAATGACTGAGGAGTTGGAGACTTGGCAAGAAGTAAGTGAACCATTAATGAAGGTCTAAAGTCTAAGATATATTTAATCTCAGGGTGAATTTGGAAGGAAACGAATCTGGATGTCATTAAACGATTCGACAAACCACGTCAAACAGTCGCACAAAATCATCATAGACGCTGTGGCCCTAGCCAGGTAGCACAGTAAGCATACAACAATCAACAATCAGCTAAATCACGTCCACCAAAGTGCCTTATTCAGTTAAACTAGCGGGCAATACATACAATCATTCATATTCGAAATTGTCTATTTCTGAGAATGTTGTGTCTTTTCACAGCTTTACAACTGTATTATATTAGAGGGTTTCCATCCATACACATTCATATTTGTTAAGTAGTTCATAGTTTAGGCAGATTAAGCAGCTTCTTCAAATCCTTATGATAAGACCGGTTCACGTTCAGTTTCATCACGATTAAAGATATTTATCGTGTTCAAGCTTTCGTTTTGTCGATTCATTTCGAACATTTCATATTTGAGAAACATATTCGATTGCCTATACTTCTATGCAACGTGCCTGAGATTTGATAAATTTTCATTCGAAATTAAGAATTCTAAGTTTTCGGTGCTCATAAATCGATTAATCCGAGTTTTTGGTAGATTGTGACAATGTTCTGGGTCCAATATCAATCATCAATTTAGTCTATTTTATTCATTCAGTCATCGCTTATCTGATTCATCGCAACTCTACACAAATCCCATTGATCGAGTGAAAATGTGTCGAATCTTCCGATTTTCTGATTATTTTGATAGGTCTTCGAGAAATGTCCATTCATTTTTTCCCATTTTTCTGTACATGTTTTCATAGAATCACGCACATATTTTGCAGAGCGGCTTTACATTTGCAAATCGCAATTGGTAATAAATGAAGGCCATCCTTCTCAACGAATTTGAATGTGAGTTATCGATAGATCACAGAGAAAATACTCGATGTTTGAATGTGTGAATGGGAACGGCAAAATTCGAAAGTTTTATTGAAAACTATGCGATCACGTGCATTTTGCTGTGTGGTTGTGCTGTGACAAATGCATTGTTTATGTGAAGGAATGAAGGCTAGCCTTTCGAAGCATTTATATGAGACTGTTTCGCGACACGAGACAAGGGTGATTCGCCTTCGAATTCATAAGATCGTTTACGGGGACTTCCTTCTTCGACTGCCATTTCCTCAGAGGAACCTGAGCTTTTGTCCGAGAAGCTTCTAATTCTGTCTGTTTGCACGAAGAATATCTGGCTCGATTTGCGATTAAAGGGGACTGTTTTTGAGATATATGTAGCGAAGACTTAAGATTTGTAGAAGCTGAAAAAGTCTATTTGAAATGAAAAATTCTAAATCTTACCACCACGACTCTCAGCAATACTGTAACTCTTCGAGTCACTCTTCTGTCCCAAAGGAAATCGATAGAGGAACGGATTTATACAAGTACTGAAAAAATGTTCCCTTTATAGCATTATAATGCGGATGCAAGACTTCTAGACACTTGATTTTTACAAAATTTTAGACGAACTAAGTATGGAGTGAAATATTCAAATGAAAATTAGCACACAAGTTGGTCGAAATATTGGCTACTTGTGTGTCAAAGGGGTTTTGATTTGGACACTCCTGGGGAAAATAGCGGGGCCTTTTCGAAATATAATCAAGTGGCGCAAAACTTTCGAGCACTATTGTGTAATTATACCTAGCGATTATAATGGCCTGCAACCAATTGAAATTCTGAGTTAATCGATTACAAAAGCCAGTATCACAAACTACGACAAGTAAGGCGAAAATCTGAAAACTTAGAAGATAAACTATATAAGTTTTGAATGGTCACCTGATATGGGAGCCAAGTCAGAAAGAACGTGGCTATAATGGTGACAGAAACTCGAAGAAATCTCGCTTTAACTGAAGATATGCCCTTTCGGTGCTTGCCCTTAAAATTTACTGCTTGAATATCGAAAGCGACTGAAGTTTTACCTGCAGATTCTGTCGCTCTTCAATTTGTTTCTTCAATGATAAACCAATTAAGGAATAGCAAATGACTATGACGATAAGCGGTACATAAAATACGGTTAATACGTGGAAAGCATGATAAAAATATAGTACATTCTTGGGGAATATCTGAGATAAATTTAATTTAATTAAGTACAGCTTTGGACACCTTACTCCCTCCAATCTATAACATTGCTCAATAATTTGATCATTCAACATTACATTTTCGATTTGAACTGTTCCTTTTAGAATCACCATTGGAAGAGCGCATAAAATTGCAAGTATCCATGATCCAAACACTAAGAAATTCACTCGAATGGACCCATTTTGATAACTTTTAATAGGACGCCTGAAATTAGTCTCTTCAAATTCAAAATGTATAAGATTTTTAATCGTACACTATGGAATAGAACATATCAATTGCAATGCTTGCAACAAGATTCGACCACAAATGGAAAGGCATTGCTGCGAAGAAGCTATACAGACGACATAAGAGATCTCCTGAATTTGTATTAGTCCTGAAAAATTTGAAAACTCAAACCATGTCTCCAAACAGTGCTCAGCAGCCATTCAGTTCTGAATCCTCCATAAATGATCAACACCAGCAAATGTGCAATCATCAAATGACGGCTTAATTTGACAAGACGACCTTCTATCGCATAATTTCGGATTCTGAAGCTTATCGTTTCGTAAAGATTCTCATATTGAGTTGTTGCATAAACGCTGTCCTAAGTTTTAAATTATTTGGTTGCATCAACCTATGTTAAAGAAATAAACTTTTAAAAATTAGGGCAGAACTTATGCAGCAGCCCAATATTTTTCGCTTCTCACTGTCTAGTCTTCAATAAAGCATGCAAATTCAGCGGAGCTCCAATGGCGAAGAACCCTAATTGATATGTGATTTCGATGATTTCTGAGGTCGAAGGGGTGAATTCGAATTGTTCCATTTCTTCTGTCGAGTTATTCATTTTCTCGAGTTTCCTGAAACATCAAAGATTCTTCAAGTCGAATGAACGAGTCTAATCTGCGCGAATTACTGCTTAATCGGAGACCAGCTGTTAAGCGTTAAGTCAGATCTGATTTCAATCCTAATCCACAATCCAGTAACCCTTTCATCATATCACCTATCACTTGGATGTAATCTCTCTGCATTCCGGATTTTCATTGCAAATCAAGTAAATCTGCTGTGCAGAGAGCAAAACATTGCATTTTCATCGAGTGTTTTGGGGATGATAAATTGACTGATAACTGAGAACGAAAACAGACTGCTCGCACTGCTGACAGAGCAGGGCATTAACGATGAAAAAATGCACTTTTTTATCAAAGCGATGAAAATTAAACATTTAGGAATATGAAATTCAAGATTTTGTCTGCAGATACAATAAATTATCCAAAGTCCCAAGACCAGATCAAATGTCATTTTGGTCTAATTTATATCTTATCCCTTATCGATGTGATTAAGATAGAGTGATAACTTTATCTGCTGCTCTTACCCCCAGGGCAAAGGCCCCTCCCCTACTCGTTCAAATCACTCTGCCTCTCTTGCACTGCACAATTGCACATTCAATCATTGCCCAACTGCAACTCTGACCCCATAAATTTTCCTGCAATGATTCCTCTGTCAATCTTCCTTCTATCGCTTTCCCCACTCCTAATAAAGGCAGCTCCGAATCCTAACATCAAAAATCTGCAGGCACAAGTCCATGAAAAACACATCTATGTGCATTGGCAGTTCCCTGGGCCATTAGATAGTTAGCTTGCCAAGAGAATTATGGATGAAGTCCAGCTTTCAGATATCATCTTCAATATTCGCTACAGACTGAACAATGATCCGAATTGGAAATATTCTCGAAGCAGAGAGACAAGAGCTATGCTCGCTTTGGAAGACTTCAAACATGGAGATGAAATTCATCTGCAGACTCAGGCAGAGCGGGCTGGGGTCATCATTGAAGACTGGGGGCAGGAATTGGTTGTTAATGTAGGGACGAAGGTAATCAGAAAAGGCGTTACAATGGGAAATGATAGACTTAAGCTGCACTTGGGTGGAGCTGTGGAGAAGAGTGGAAAGAATGGAGTGTCTGTTGATCCGCAAGATTTGTTACCGCCCTTGGACTTCACTGCACGCGTCATCGGCCCCAGCAGTGTCAAATTGGAATGGAAACCTAACGAAGGAGTGCCGAAAGGTAAAACTCAATAAAAAACCGATTAAATGAATTATAAAATTGTTTTGGTATTGTGTCTGTCTTGGATAGAGGGAAGGGTTTTCTGCCCAAATGCAGAAGTGTTACCAAAGTGCATATCTGCAACCCTGCGCTTCTTGCCTTATTAACGCAAAGGTCGAAAGGACGATTCGAGCAAATACGCTTCATAAGAAAATAAACTCGTGGAATTAAAAGACACAGGCAGACAACAAGATGAACGAATCGAGGAAAATTAAAACTTGAAATGACGGGCGAAAGGGGGAAAATGCACAAAATAAGAGAGAATTTGGCAGTGGCTCCTGCTGAGAAACGACGGAATGAAATACAAAAAAAACAGGGCTGTAGGGGTACACTCCAGAAAAGGGCATAAATCTGCAGGCGATTGTTCATGAAAATGAGCAGTTCTTGGAACGAAGAGGGGGAACATAAGTGAATAAGGAGAAGGGCGATAAAGGAGAGAGACAAGGCGAAAACAACAATTAGGGCGCCTTCAATGAGTTACTATAGTCTGTCACAAAAATATAGACGGATGCATTTTTCGTCAATACCGCCTATAAGGAGTGGATATGATGGGAAATCACTTCCAAATTCGGAATCAGCGGTGTCGATAACCTATATTGGGAGCAATAATGATCAGTCATCATTATCTAATTAGAATATTTTTTTGCAAAATATTGATTTTTAGCTGTCACATAAATATAGACGGATTTTGAAAAATAACAATTTAACGGTTTAAAAAGTGGTAAATGATCAGAAACCGATATATAATAATTGCAAATGCGTCTGTTACGCTGGAGAACTTGGGTAATGCGCTTGGACATGGTGTCATAGAGAGAGGTGAGATAGGGAATGTCGATGGTCTTCCAGGCCGCGATGATAGCCCTTTTGAGCGCACCCACGGTTCTGTACTGCTTGTTGTTGGCGTAAACTTCATGAGAAATGTAGCTCCAGACATTTTCCATGATATTGAGACCATAAGAAAGAGCGGGCTAGTCAATGACATCGATTTTTTGGCAGCGAGAAAGTCGAGAGTCGAACGAGAAACATAACACGAGGCATTATCTTGGATCAGTGAGAGCTTCTTAGAGCGGTACTTACGGAAAAAGGGGTGAGACTAGTCGAGAGGATGATCTGGTATTCCGTCGAGTTCATTCGAGTCGTGGGAATGCGAGATCGAGGGTGCCGAGGGCAGAAATGCTCTCCCAAACTATCAACAAGCCTCCGCCAAAGTTGCGCTTCGAGAATATGCATTCCTTCTTCCTAATATCCCACCAATAGTGCATCCATCCATCCAAATTGAACTTTTTCTCGTTCGTAGACACCATTTGGAACTAAAATATGCCATTTAAAAAGGCATTCGACGAGGGGTAAAATTTAGGCATTTTACGTGATGAAAACTCATCCTTCCAGTCTCTCTGAAGGTTTTTCTGGAGAAGTTTGAGTCGAGTTCGCTTGTGAGCGTCCGTGAGAGCTGGAACAGTCTTCATTTATTGATGTCGGAGGTTCGGGGTTCTTCTTAATAGCGCGCTGGATCGTCATGAACGACGCGTCAGGTAAAGATCGGTGGTGGCTGTGCGCAAAAAAACTGTCGAATTGGAGAAATAACGGTTAATTCGACGCTTATCAGCAGTAAATAGCTTCTTCTTCCTCCTCGGCCTCTTTTTGATGTAGTAGCCGTGGTTTTTGTTCATCACGTGGTGGACGCCCGTCCATCATCGCGGCCTGGAAAACCGTCGACATTCCCTACCTCATTGCTCTCTATGACATCATGCCCAAGCGCATTACCCAAGTTCTCTAGAGTAACAGACGCATTTGCAATTATTGTAAAACGATTTCTGATGATTTACCCCTTTTTAAACCGTTAAATTGTTATTTTTCAAAATCCGTCTATATTTATGTGACAGCTAAAAATCAATATTTTGCAAAAAATATTCTAATTAGATAATGATGACTGATCATTATTGCTCCCAATATAGGTTATCGACACCGCTGATTCCGAATTTGGTAGTGATTTCCCATCATATCCACTCCTTATAGGCGGTATTGACGAAAAATGCATCCGTCTATATTTTTGTGACAGACTATATAGGAAAGAAAGGCAATAATGTATGGATATCAGGTCTGAGCAAGGTTTAAGCCGGATCATAGATGCGGACTTATTTTTTAGATCAGTTTTCTATTAAAAAAAAGTTGTTTCGCACTTTGGGTCCACTACCCTATAATGTTACTGAGTCATTCAATAAGCTGCTTGAACATCTTAGAGATAGAATTCTCTAATTCCAATGCATATCGAACATCTCGGACTTGAATTAGTACGAAGAGGACAAGTATTTTAATGTTTTAAATTCCAAAAACTTATTCAATAACGCAATAAATTTTGGCTGAAAGTCTGCCTAGTTCTGATGAATATATACTTGGATGTATGCTGGATTGCAGACATCTTCTATGTGGTGAACATCAAACAGCTCACATCGTCTGCCCCGCCAGATGCAGCCACTGCTCTCCAGAGACAACAGGTCCATTGTTCTCTTGATCCATCTCTAATCCCTTCTATCTGGTAATCCACAATCAGCCATAATCAGGGAGATTTAGATAAAGACGTCAGCTAACAGTTTTTCGCTCAATAAATTAGTGCCTGGCGAGAGGTACGAAATGACTATTCGCAGCGCCACAGAGGCAAGAACATCAGCCACAGCGGCTATCATCGAAATCACGATGCCAAGGGAGGAGGACTACTTCGAAATAGGAAATCTCATCATTTCGAGCCACTTCAAACAGGTCGGACAGGGCACTGTTAATCTGACTTGGAGTGTCCCACCCAGTGCTGAGAGAAAAGTTATCGGTTGGATAAGGATGTGATAAATGATATATGATAAGTTATAATAGGCTATGAAGTTCAATATGCCGAAGCTGGAGAGAAGGAAGCAAAGTGGAAGACGATTCAATTCAGAGGGCCCAAATCCACGGCAGTGCTTGATGATCTCAAAAGGTAAGCAGAACGCTAAATGAATAATTCACTCAGGAAATGCGATATTTTCAGCGATACGGAGTATTTGTTGCGTATCACGACGACGCTATATAATAACGCAAAGACTGAGAGCGGTCAGTTCAAATTCAAAACGCCTAGAAGTAAGGAAATGAAAGATATGAAAAGTTCTAAGAACGCGTTTCAGTCGATGCTAATCCGATTCAGAAAGTGGATGTCATTTATTCACACGATATTAGCTCTGTCAAACTGCAATGGGTCTTGGAACCGTGAGCTTAAGAAACATAGCACTCTGAATCATGCAATCAGACAATTTAGGCATATTCATAAAGATAAAGTAGCCGGATATGATGTATATTTCACTGATAATAAGGTAGACTCTCTAGATATTAATAAAGTGAAGGGAAAAACAGAATTGACGATGCAGAAAATATGAGATGATCAGAGTTGGTTGAAGACATAATAAAGTCATAAATGAGAAGGGCAAAATAAGCCTATAAATGCAGAAGAAAAGGGATATCTTCGGGAGTATTTGAAGGATATAGGGATATAAGGGGATTAAGGATCATCCTGATGCGCAGTGGCAGTTTGTTCGAGTCGATTCTGCAGAAGGCTCTCTGTCCCTCGACAACCTGTCCGAGTCCACAGTCTATTATGTCAGGGTCAATGTCAGGAACCACGATGGCACAGTCATCAGAGCTCCTTCCATCTACAAATTCGCTACTATAGGTAATGCGTTACAGTAATCCCCAGCTTAATACTCACTATTTCGATAATCTTCTCAGATTGGATGTGATCTAACAAACTACATGAGATATTCTTATATTCGTTAATCCTTATCTTTGAATGATTCCTATTATCTTACGAACGAAAATAGAAGCAGATGGGTAGCGATGCACTAACTTTTTCTTATGCAATATAGTTGTGGAATTTCAAGTTAATACGTGCCATTTCTAATAATAAATTTTTAAATGCTTGAAGATTAACTTCGTGCTCAGACTTCCGCATGAAAATGAAACAGAACTAGACTCTTTGCAGACAGCTCGAAATACAAGGAATCTGCATCGGAAAGCAACTCATTGTCATACAAGAATATTGAAATCGGCAAAGTCGAGATTAGCTGGACTTATCCCAGACGAATTCTCGATAGTGTAGTTGGTAAGACAACAGACAAAGCTGAATTTTTACGAAAGAAAGCCATAATAAATTCAGGAGCCACAATTCTGTATACGAATCGAAAGAATCTATCATCGGACCAATGGCAGAGATTGTCGATTCCTGACTCAAAGAACACTTCAATCATTCTAACGAATCTGCAGCCAGGCACTCGCTACACAGTGCAGATACTGCCTGAGCTGTACACGGGGGAATTTGCATATGCAGATATGGAGCAGTTCGAAATGAGAGTGGATAGAGAGGAAGACCAGCAATTGAATAGAGGGCCACCGCTGGTCAGACCGCCGGAGAGATTCCAGCAGATGAAGGCCGCGGAGAAGGAATTCCTCAGGATAATCAGCTGCAACCCAGACGCTATCATCTCGGGATGTGCCTGGGACGAGCAGTGCATCGCCAGGGTGGAGGATAGCAAAAAGGGGTGGTGCATTTCGAACTCGCTCAAGGATGCTATACTCAATAGTTGAATTGTTACTTCTCTTTAAACGCAAATAAATTATTTCGTTTAAGCTGAACTGAAATGGCTGATGATGAACTTGTTTGGAATGTTTCAGAGAATGCCAGCGTCTTTTCAGTATTTTGAGTCTCTCCCCTCTGTGTCTCTGCAGCAGTGTCCAAATCGATTGTCTCTGGCCCTTTCCTCTCTGCACCACTCTCTCGCCATCGACTGTCTGTCTGTGTTATTTTCTGTCTTTTCCGTAACAGTTCTTATCATTTATCATATCTGCCCTTCATTCAGTTCATTCAGGAATCTCTCTACTCAAATAGATGTCGTAGTGCCATATCCAGACTAAATTATATTCCCTGAGACTATCCCTTAAATGGAGCGTCCCACATTGAATTTACCACTCAATGGAATTCATCTCAATCAGGACGATCTAATGCATGAAACTGTGTTGTAAGTGGAATAGACGAGATGATTTATGATATGACTGAAATTGGATAGATCGACCCTGTCAACGGGAACTCTGCACTTCCCGGACTCGAACGATGTGTACACTTTCACTTCGAACGATTTGCTCGACTTGGGAGTGATTGGCTCGGGCAATTTCGGCACTGTCTACAAAATGCAGCACAGACAGAGCGAGAAACTCATGGCTGTTAAGGTTATTACTTCAACTTAGATTATATCTGAAAGAAATTGACTTTCAGCGAATTAGATGCAACACCGTCGACAAAAGAGACCAGCAAAGACTTCTCAGGGAGCACAACACGATCATGCTAAGCGAGAAGGGGCCTAACATCGTCAAATTCTTCGGGGCTATCTTCCATGAAGGAGATTGTTGGATTTGTAGGGATACATGAAATATCTAGTTATTTATTTAATGATTTAAGGCATGGAGCTAATGGACATTTCACTTGACCCGATGTACAAAAGGACGTATCGAGTCAGGAAGGAACGGTATTTGTCTGAGGTTTTCTATTTAAAATGAGAAATTTATAGGTTCGAAGAAAATATCGTCGGCCACGTCGCAGTCTGTGTAAGAATTCATGATTTTTAATTTAAGACTAGAGCTATAATTTGAACATTCAGACAGTAGATGCTTTGGCCTATCTGAAACAGCACTTGCAAATTATTCATCGAGGTATTGAGTAAAAATTACATCCAAAACCGTAAATTTCAATATTTAGATGTCAAACCCTCGAATATTCTCTGTGATAGGAACGGCAACGTGAAATTATGTGATTTCGGTAAGATATTCCTTATATTTTACTCTATAAGTTATTGAATCTCACTCTAGGGATTTGTGGAGAATTGGAGGACTCTGTTGTGAAGACGCACGATGCTGGATGTCAGCCATATCTCGCTGTTAGTTGATTTTTTCAAGATTTAGAAAAATAATAATAAGTTTAAGCCTGAACGAGTAACGAATATGCTGGGCAAATACGACGTTCGATCGGATGTTTGGAGTCTCGGGATCACTTTGGTTTGTTCGATTAAATTCATTAGGATAATATCTAGGGAGAACTTAAATCAGTACCAAGGGCGCACGAAGTGGTGATTTGAAATTTCCGCAGTCGAAGTCGAAATTCGTGCATCCTTGATCAGTATAATCGTGTGGCTTATCCCTTAAAATATTTCCTTCGAAAGATAGATTCGGTAACCTAACCACCGAATACATTTTTAAACCTGAATTAAGCGCTCCCTAGGTCTATAATTAGGATCTAAAAGATACTCGCCATTGTCCTCAAGATGAGTCTTGCATTTTGCGAACTATTCGATAATTATCAGTTTCGCGGAAGAAAATCGTTTTCACAAGATCATATCAAAAAGCGAGAACTATGGAAGAATGACTATTCAATGAATAACTTATTCGTAATTAACACTAATTACCGTTAATTATCGAATAAAAACGTAAAAATTAATGAAAATAAAAACTCCATTTGAATAATGACTTTCAATGCATGCCGCAACGAGAGAGGGAAGCGTACTGCTCTCAAGTCATAGACACAGTAGCATATGCAAGGTTCGTCTCGGGGACAATGTAGAGTAATTTACAGTACGAAATCTCGATGGGCGTATTCCCCTATGCTGAATGGTTTTCGCCATTCGACCAAATCACTGCAGTCGTCAATGGCGACGCTCCAATGTTGCAGTGCAAGGAATCGCCCTACTTCTTCACTCTGCCCCTGGTCACTTTCATCAATTCATGGTCAGACATAGCCTAAACGAAAATTAAACGTGATGTATTTAAGCCTGACAAAAGACTACCGACATCGACCCAAGTATGACGTGCTCAAGACTCTGGACTTCTATAAAACGTAAGGACATAAGTATTTTGAAGTCTAAATTAGAATTTTAAGTTACAAACAAGGCGGAGAGCAAATAGCACTGGCTCAGAAGCGAATCGGCGAATTGGCGATGGATTGCCTGGCAAATCCCGTCGAAATCAAGGCTTAGAATTCGATTTCAAATCCTTAAACATAATTATCCGTTCCATTTATTCCACCCGGTTAATTGACTGGTTATTAGACGATTTTCTCAAGTAAATAGTACGATCATTCTACCTTTGTCACCGATTTATCGAATTATTCAATTGTATTCAGTCAATTTCGTTACGGTCTTGAATTTGTCTGAGATTTCTTTCATCTTCTATCTTTTGTTCTAATAACTATGGTGAGCTTGTACATTCTATTTTGTATGGATAGTTCTTTATCTTTTTTCTTCGTCTTTGAATGATCTCATTTTTCGTGAACCCAAGTATATTTTGCAATCGAGTAACGTTGCAATTTAATTCACCATTGCAAGCTGAATAAAATCATTGAAAATCATTTATTTGGTATTAAATAATTAAGTTTTTAAGAGAATTGAGTAATCTTCTGAATATGCCTGGCTCAGAGAAAGCATGGTTCTTTTCTTCATGTTATAACAGTAAAATGACACGTCCTTGATTGATGATTCAATAAGAAATAGTTCGGTAAATTGCACGAAGCAGGAAATAAGAAATTTAACAAATGAATAAAAATAAGATAATATAAAATCTCCCTTGATCGAGACCCGTCGAATAGCACATAAAAATGATGAGTGAAACAACATAGCAAAGTCTGCAAAAGATCAGCCAAAAGTCTGAATCGAAATTCGAAGAATTGTCCATTTAGTCAAATACCGGGCAGTGAATTTGAGTCCGAGATGAGCATAAACTATTTCAAGAACTTAGAATTCAAAGGATGAATAATTTATGCAAAAGTCTAGAATTTAAGTGAATTGTGATGATAACTTTAACATGGAGAATCATTTTTATGGCACTAAGAACTATGCATGATGAACTAACTGAATTACTCCTTGAGAAGCGCGTCAGGACTCAGTCTCTGACCAGGTCGATAGGCCTGTTTCCTCCCTAAATATGAAAATTAGCATAAATCCATTTAAATTGAATGACTAACTATGATATGCTTTGCAGCAAATGATGATGACGATCAGAGTGAATAAAATGAGGAGAATTGCAGCTAGAAGTATGGCGATTCCGTGCGTCCAAATGATACTCGAGGATGACGATGAAATATTCGATTCTTCTTCATCCAGAATAGAAGAGATTGGAGTTGTTACAGCCAAAGGTGAGACCTGCAGTGGTTTAAATTAGAAGACTCGCTTATAATAAGAAATGTCCACAGATAAGGCGACAAGTACGAAAATTTTGCGTTTTTATACAGGTATAGGGCACAATGGTTAATAATTGTGAACACCAATGTTTATAATGAAATTTCAACCTTCTGCTTGACAATAGTAGTGGCCTGTTTGGTCGTCTGTTGTTGTATCTTCCCTGTAGCCTGAGTTGTGGCCTTCGGATGGACTTGCGGCGTCTTTGCGTACTGGCTCTCAGGGGGCAACGCAGATCCCTATGTTAAAATACACTAAGTTTGTTCAGTTTCATGTTCAGAATCGCTATTACTCATGTCCCGTTTGTAATTGGTTCCGATAGTTGTTCATCATGTCATGTCTGCCTCCATTTCAAGGCCTTTCACTTTTTCACGCAGTAGAAAATTCAACGCAATCCTAACGGCCTTACATTCACTTTTCATGGATACAATTTACGATTCTTTATAAGGGAAAACAAGCGAAAGGGAATATTGGCGCGAGATTCGAAAGATCTGTTCCAGGATGAATAAAGTTGGATGGGTTTGTCGCGACAGACTGACGCCCCATTCAAGATGTAGCAGCACAAATTTATGTGAAAGGTCAAGTAAAGCGAGGAAGTGAGAAACAACGGGGACATATCATATTTCTGTTTGATTTGTCTGTGTCCGAGCAATTTTAACAAATCACTTAGAAAATTCGCTACCTATAACAGTAGTAGACAAATAAATCAAATTTTTCCATTCTTTCATGACTCTACGTGATATTTTATCAGGTTGCGAATATTTCAATACCAAATTTGATGGGTACCTCGAAATCCTCATCGTCACTGAGTGCAGTATCGGCACTGCCCTCCTTCACGGAACTGCCAACTCCCAAATGTACTGTCTCCTCTTCGTCAATTGACTGAGCGAATGCAGACGCCGTCCAAAGCACCAACAGATGCGATATGCAAAGGAGACGCATCTAAACTATACACTTCTTTGACAGACTGGCCACATAGAAACGATTCTTATCAACAATCGAATAAATTCGTTATTCGTAATTTATTATCTCCTTTCCTCACGCCTTTCCTAACAAACTTCATAAGTACGAAATATGAAATACGACATGAAATGGAATGATTGAGAGGAATGAAAGATGCAAAATGATGTGTCAATCTAATCGAAGAAACAGAAACGGAGGAAAGCAATTTGTAATGCACGCACAGAGACATACAAACATGCAGAAGAAGAAAGGGTTGATTCTGCTGATTCATGAAGCAAATTGGAGAACTACGACAAAGGAGAGAAGCAGAACACAAGACAATAGAGGAATGGAGAAATGGTGATCGGAATTAATTCCCATCTCTTTACTTGATCAGGCACAGACACTTAGACACGCGACGTTCACATTCAGATAAAGTTCCTGCTCAAGAGAAGAGAATTGACGAAGTGAAGACTAACATGACACGGACGCCTTGAACACTGAACTATATCTCTATGCACACAACAGAGAATGGGAATCGCACCTAAAAGAAAGACCGAATTTGCATAGCTCTTAGTGCTCAGTTTAAAGAGAACGAACGAGAAGGAAAAGCACGAGAACTTGCAAAGGAATGGAAGAGTAAAATGAAGGAAGTTGTACAAAAATATGCTTGTGAAAAGTTACAGAAAGAGGAAGGATTGAGTTAGCTAGAGAAGAGGTCAAATGGTACTCTTTGCACTTCTGCACTAGGAGAGGGCACACCATATAAAGCCGATGGCAAATAATGTGCTCACAGACAAAAATAACCAAGTGAATCAATATTCCTCAGATAGATTGATAGAGTAAATTGCATCATTTAGAATAGAAAAAACAGATGGTTATTAAATGAAGAAGACAATGAAATTGACGACAGACTGTGAGGATTAGAAGTGGATACTGAATGGATATGGCATATCCCTGAGACAATTATCCTTAGAAGGAAGGATATATCGATTGGAGAAGAACAAATCAATGACTCTATTTAATTAGACCATTGCACAATGCTCATTCTCACATTGTGCAAAGAATGAAGCAAAGAAGCGTAGAAGCAGGTGTCTGTCCTGTGACCAGTTACTATATAAAAAAGAAGCCAAAGAAAATAGCAGAAAGGGTAAGGAATTCCCCAGGAATGAAGATCTCAGACATACAATTTGCATATGAATGGACTCGGGACTTAGGATCCTAAAATTTATCGGTGAATTGTAGAAAATCGATGTGAATAGAGGATTTGAAGATGAAAAGAGAATGAAAGGTTGGGTTAGATAGGTAGTGAAGGAATGAAAGAATGGGGGAGGGGCAGGAAAGATATGAGAAAGAAGGAAAAGTGATGGGTGGCGGTTACAAAAAAAACTGTCTCGAGAAAAACATCGACAAAAAGCGTGTCAGCGAAGTGGGGAGATTTAAATGGACTGTAATAATGATAATCTTCATGATTTATATGGAATGATGGATGTGATAAGATCAGACTAGGTATATCTGGAGGGAAGCAGATGAAGAGATAAAGGGGAGGAGGAGAGGTGAGAAGAACAAGCAGAGTGCGGCGTCTTTGAATTGAGACACTCGATATGTTAGGCTAGGCACTACCAAATTGGGAAGCAAGGAACAAAGGCGAAAAGACAAAGGCTTGCATAAAAAATGCCAGATCAGATTTATTCAGGAGTTCTCCCTTGGGCTTTCGAATCTAGAGAAGCATTTCTCACGCAAAAATTATTCCTTTGAAAAACGTAAAAGTTGACTTTTTTACTCGAGGACATAAAAACAGTTGCCCGTAGTGGGCAATTGAGTAAAGTTGCGTGTGGTTGAAAAGGAGAGGGGGAGAAAAGACAAGCCCATAAAAGGGATGAGTGAGTGCTGAAAATAGGGAATTGGGAGGGCAGGGAGAGAGTTGGTGCCAAGCAAACAGAAGCCAGAAGACAGAAGTAGTGGATGTAATGAGATAGACTGGGCTAAAGTTGATTGGACGAGAAAGAGTGGAGACTTCTGAAGTCGAGTGCTGGAACACAAATTACCTGTGAAGAGAGGGAATTTTGACAACAACTCGATTTATTCAAAAAGACACGCCTTTTGAATCCCCCGCCTCTTTGCGTCATTCATTCAGCATTTGCTACGTGAATCACATTAGCCATCCTCGATGCCGCGTTCGCTCTCAAGCACACGCATTCCTGCTGCTGCGACTTATTTGAACCACAAAATGGATATTCACCAGATAATGCGCATTCTCACAGGAAATTATGTGGAATGGAAGAAGGAAATTAATCGGAGAAGGTGAATGAATGAATGAATGAATGGCTGATTGATAGATGCACTTATCATATGGAAATGAACACAATTCCCTGAGATTGCTGATTGACATTTAGTCATAAAATGCTACTTCTCTTTACATGTCCATGTAAGGAAGTTGGGAGTAAACACTGCAGAGGTCAATCCCCCCATATGCAAGGAATGATCAACTGCCGCAATATATAAAGAGAAAGACGAAGAGAAAGGAGGCAGAAAACATCAGAAAAGTATAAAAGATTTACGGCTCCCCAGACTCACAGGTCTCTTATCACCATTGCGAAACTTCTCTTTCTCGAGCCGACACACTGATCTGATTCGATGATACAATGCAAAAAAGTGTTAATGCTAAGTGCAAAAAGCATTAGAAGAGCGAGTGTAAATCGTAAACAAAACAATACATCTTCTTGGAGAAAATAACACAGGAAATTATGAATCAATTTTATGCGACTATAAATTTGAAGATATGAAAATGTTGAAGAAATTCGATTGCGACCTGTGAATAGAGAGAGAGAGGAAGAATGAAGACCAGCTTATCGCGCGTTTGGAAGGAAGAGTGAAATTGACACGTTCAGAGAGCGGAATATGAAACGGGACGGTCATTGGAGGGCGAAATTGGATTGATTCCTAAAATGGAAGCAGGGAAAGTGATAGGGCTAATGACTGGATGATGAAATGCTTGGGAAACAGATCGGAGCGAGTCGATCTGGAAGACAACGAGAGGAGACCTGTGTCTGCTGCAGAGAAACGACAGAACATAAAGCCGTGTGCAAAATGATAAGATAGAGATTGTGGAGTGGGAGTGGGAAGGACGGTGTTATCAGTGATAAGGCTGAAGGCAGGACAGACTGATCGTATTGATTGAATAAGACCGGGCAGAGATAGAAGAGAAAGGAAAGAGAGTGACCGAAGGAAGGATGATTGTTTTGACAGAACATTATTAGAATGGCGAGTAAATCGGGTGGAAAATGCGAAACAGTTAATGAAATTGCGTGCAATCACAAAGGGGAGAGCCGATAGCGAAGGGAATAAAGACACCTTATAAAGGAATAGAGATTACAGAGAGAGGATTGCGTTGATGTTGGATGTGAGAAGAGAAGAAAATAGACAAAGGACACAGGCCGCAGGGGGTAATTCATTAGGGAAGATAGCCTTTTTGTCTGCGGAAACTGGAAGACAGGATTACTGAACGAAAACTGTACAGGTTTAATTATGCAAATGGAAGAGGAAAATACGACCCGAGCAGATGAATGGAAGGAGGATAAGATAAGCAGAAAAAGAAGGTCTGGCAGACAGAATGTTTGCTAACTCTCCACAATGCTGCTGCAGAAAAGCTGAATCCAAGAGGATATACAGGGATATACGATATCCCTTCTTTCTGCCACCTGCTAGAGCGAGATATGATTAGGCTAATAGGTCACTATATATTGACCTGCACATTAGTGGCGGCAGCTGCTTGTGAATGAGCGAATGAACGGCAATTCCTGTTGTAAATGAGATGATTTAGATGATCGAGCTGTCACAATAATGAATATGACAGCGGACAAGCAGATTGAGGCATTGTTGAGTGTGCCAGTCCACATATCATATGAAACATAAAAATACTGAACAATGAAAGGAACGCCGCCTAAAGCTAAGACCTGGCTCATAATTGACAGACTCCCACTCACAAATTGATATAAAAATAAGCCTGCCCAGATATTTACAGAAGGAATCAATGTGCAGCTTCCCCTCGCTGCCTTTTCTGCGTTTGTCTGTTTATCTTTGTACTCGAATCGCAAACCGAAATGCGAAAGACAAAGCTAACTTGCCACACCACATAATACCACACATTTTCGACAGAAGATGCTTCAGCCGAACGTATAATTCATTAATCATAGGCGTATAGCTGGTAAAACATGAATTGGATGGAATTATGAAGCAGAACGAATAGATTTGTGGAGATATGGAACGTACTCTATAACTAGATACTTATAAAAAAAGATCAATTTTGATGGGAAACGAAGAATAAATCGAAAAATAATGAAATGATGAGACTTCTACCTGAATGAAGATGAAGATTTGATGAATTGGAAGGATTCTGATTCTCTGCTTCTTTATGTCTCACTCTTCATGTCCACTTTTTCTCCATCTCTGCGTCAGCTGTGCTTGTGCTTCTTTTTCTCTGTCCATCAGGCAGCTTTTCCTCACTGCTTTCATTTCTTTATTTCACCCCCATTTCTTCCTTAAATTATCCTTTAAAATTGCCCGATTTCAACCAATCTCCATCAATCTTATCAACGCCAACAGACAATTGAAAATGAAATCTTTCCGACAAACTTGAATTTTTCATGCATTGACTGATTTACATGGCTTTTTACGTAACTTCCACCCATTTTCTGGACGAACGCTGATACTTTTTCTCAAAAAGTATGTGAAGATTATAAGTGAATGGGTGAAAATCACAGGAGGCCGATTTCACACAGAAAACGAACAAGAACAATAACTTATATTCTCTTGTGATTTCGAAAGAGAATTCTCTTTATTCTATATCTTCAAAACAATGGATTTTCGATAAAATCTATGAATCAATCGAAAGAAAAATCTACTAGACATACGCTCAAATTAAATAGATCCCGGTTCGAGAGATTGGCGATGCGAGCATTGCTTCAGGCCGCTTAGAATCCGTGTTTAGTGTCAGGTTTGGCCGCCTCTTCAGCTGCCTTCTTGCGAGTGTCCTTCGAGACGTAGTCAGCAGGCACCTGCAAAACAATCAAATCAAAATCTTTAGATTTCGTGGTTCATTTTTAACATTTTTAAGCAGACCTAGAGAGAATTTGAATCAAACGTAAAAAATATACGAAGGGTGGGTCGCAAAAGCGAAAATTTACTTTATGATATTATCAGAAGCTTTGATAAATTTCGGGCTAGAGATACAAAATAATGAAGGAAATATTATGAAGGATAGACCGCAGGGACATTCCCTGGGTCTGATTTTAAAATAAAATCATACCAATTTGTATTCCACCTTCACTTTTACAAAATGTTATTTAATTCCAAGGGAACCTTCTGAATTGTTACTCGAATTTCTTGCTCATTTTTGGTGCATGACCAAAATCGATTACGTAGATCACGGTTATCAACTCAAAAAGTGCTAATAAGCTCATTAGCACGCGATAATTAGGTATAATTACTCTTCTCTTTATAAAGTTTTTTTTGCAGTCAAAGCTAGAGGGGAGAGAAGAGAGCACGCAGGAAAAAGGAAGATGGCAGAATTTAGTGTTGGTGTGGAATATATAGGAGGATATTTCATTTTTCTTTTAAAAATTCAAATTATCGTCAAAAATGCCCACCAAGTATCCAACGAAATATCGACGACCAATCATCTCCCCGACGAAGAACCAGAAGATGATTTCAAGTCCGACGGCAGTATAGACGAGGGCTTCCTGAAACAATCGAAGCTATTCAAAAGAAGAAATGAATTGAGCAGAACGCACCTTGACCGAGAGCTGCTTGTACTGACCGCTCTGAACGAATTTCTCGACGGCCATCCAATCGGCCTTGATTTTCGGCAGATCGGCTCCAGTGGGCGGGGCGAGCTCGTGCTTGAACACTGCCTGGACAATTCACAGACTCATTTGAAGTTAAAAAAAGAATAGTTTAGGATTTAAACAAAAACAGATATTTTTGTGCATGGTTGAATGTGTACCTTGAGAATGGCGTATCTGCGAGGGAACTGATTGGCCTGATGTCTGTAGAGCACACCCACCATGTTCGCGATCTTCTCGAACATATTCATCTTTCGGGTTGCCATTTTTAACCCTGAAATTTGACGAGTAAAATACAGAAGCATGAAAAACGCGAACAAATGAAGAACGATGGAATCAGAGGATGTCAAATGATGCTAAATATTCAGGAGAAGCTTGTTCTACACAAGTCTACACAAATTTTTCATGAAATTAGCATAAAAAGCGATTTAGAATATTGAAAACGGGGTCGCCCGTTACGCTATTTACGAGAGTGACGCGTAAATGCAGGATGAAGAGAAACACAGGATGGATAAATAACGCAATGCAAGGAGAGGGTGAAATACTGTAAAAAGGGTACAATAGGGGTTTCTTTTGGATGAATTTCGGTTCGAACATTGAGGATCTATCAATCTCATCGGGGATATTGAATTTCTTGCATTAAATCGGTCGAATTTGCCTGATACTATCAAATGGCTTGCAGCTGGAGTGAAGGGGGAGTAGTGCAGTGTAAATCGGCTCGATATCTGCTGTGTGCTGCTTTTGACTTGTCTCTGCCAAAACAAACCCGATAGCCTCCTTCCATTCGTTTCGCTAATCGATTCCAATCGAATGACCGTCTTCCTTATATTCCTTCTGCTATTTTCTCTATCAAACGCAGCCCCTCCAGTTTCAACTCAACAGGCCACAGCCACTAAAGGCAAATTCTTCGTTCACACACTGCACTCTGCACAATTCTTCCCTCAATCTGGTAGGACTTATTGATATTCATGATTAAATAAGCGATGCAGTGCCTGTGAAATGGGAAGCAACCCTGAAGGGCAAGCCAGCCCTGCCGAACTGGCTGAGACTGGTCAGATCCTCGCACCCGCAAATGGCCTACCTGGTGGGCAGTCCTGTGACGGACAGCCAACAGGCCACTGTACACGTTATGGCCAAAGATGCAAACACATTCGATGTACAGCACAAGTACATCGTTATCTCCATGCATGATGATCGTAAGAAGTTTGAATAGCTTGGACAAAATGAGGTTTTCAGCCAGATTTCGCAGCCACACGACTCAAACGATAGAATTGTACATCGCGAACCAAGAGATGGAAAACTTCTTGAGGAACCATAACGGAGGCATCGGTATAAAGAGAAACGTTAATCTAGCTTTCGATATATTGAATTGTAGATCAGTTTGAGTCGGCGATTTGGAAGACATTCAGAGGGAAGCAAGTTAATCCTTACATTTACACTGTCAGACATGAAATTGAAGCTCCGCCAGGGAAAGAGTACATAAATAGGAATCGAATGGGGTCAGCGAAGATATATCTACGATCAAATGTTAGACGATCTCAGATTCATCGCTGAAATCGGCACTCAGAGGGGGTTCTATCAGAATACTATGACTCTCGTGGACAATCTGAGGACGAATCGAACATTCTGTCGAAATACAGGAAGTGTGCCGATTAATGAGAACTTCTACCCTTCATTCATGATAGATTGGTGCAGAACGAGGATTGTAAGGCAAATTTGATTTGAAACAGATTTAAGGTTTTCGATTTCAGCACAACCTTTCAATGATCGAGGAGAGAAAGAAGAGCAGTGCTGAAAGAATCGAAGAAATCGAGCAGAAAATCATGATGAAGAAGAAGACTTCTTCTGCCTCAGCCGCACTCACTACCAAACAGAGAATCGCCCCTCCATCGCCTAATGCAGGTAATTTGCACAAATTATAAGATATCGTGAACATGAATATACACATATACTGGATTTATTTTGTTTTAGCTAATGATATACAGGGTTCGGGAAAAAATTCTGGAGGCACATCTTTTTTTTTTTTTTTAATTTAATTTCATATAAATTTTAAGTCCCGATGACTTAAGATCTTATTTTAGATAATAATTCGAGTATATAGACAGAAATAGTTCCATAAACATATTTAGGAGATTTTTCTTACCTATCTAAAAGATTAATTTTAAAAGAAATTTCATCAACCATATTCGTAAAAGCTAAAAATCCAACAATTTTCTTTACAAATTTCGTTAAGAGATATCATAAAACAAGCTAAGTATGACTTTGTGAACTTAAATTGTCTAAAAGATGAAAATAGCAAAAGTTAGTACGATTTTAGAGGGCTTACGGTCACACGAAAGTTAAAGATCGCATCGTACCGTGACCCTTTAGCAATCGAGGCGCCAATCTTCCGAGAACTGCATAGATGGGTTAAGATGAATATATCAGAAAACTCTCTCATAATGTGGATACAAATAATACAAAGCTTGTCGGGGCCCTTTCACATCAGATTTTGTAGCATCGATTCTAATCATTAAGTGCCTCCATAATTCGGTCACACCCTATAAATACAGGCTTGCGCGATCGAGGCTTCTCCTTCTGGGAATCCTTCCTCGTCTTTCCTCTCATTGCCGTATTCTGCATTCTTCTAATTCTTCTGCTCTCCGTCATTTTCTTTGGCAGAAGAGAAGGACAGCAGTGGAGGGACTACAAAACGCCCAAGTTAGCGTAATTCGACGATGAAAGCGATAAAAATGATTATAGGGATCAGTTGGAAGAATATGTCTCTGTTAGGGAAAGCCAGAGACATTTAAGAGAGCTCTCGCAACAGAGACAAATGCTCTTGATGGGTCACGACAGGGACAGATCGACTGCGCCCAGTGGAATTCACACCTTCTTGCAGCCTAGAAACAGAGCTCCAAGCCATTCTTCTGGAGCCAGATTTAGCAAAAGTTCCAGCAGAATTAATGAGCTACCTGGTAGAGTATTAGTTAGAAAAAAGGCTTAATCTTCACAATTAAGATGAAAAAGTGGAATTACTGGCCCCTGTTGGGAAACAGACCGTGGCAGAGGCTGCGAAGCAATGTGGAAGTTCTTTGCATCTGTACAGGAACCCACTTGAATCCGAAAGCGATGAAGATAACGAGCAATTCAGACAAACTGACTAGAACGGAACATATCAACTTGATGAAGTATTTATTAAGTATAGACAGGGTTTTCATTTATCACCCACTCTAATATAATAATTGATTCGATATACAAATTTACAAGGCTTCTCTTCGCTTCCTCAATATGAAATGTCTGCAAATATTGTCATTATTTGAGTAATCAAGTAAATTATTCGACTTACAGCATATACAATGCTTCGGAATAGTTGATTATTAGCAAGAAGATCAAAATGATCGCAGATAGAAGTTGTTGATTCGACATTCTTTGAAGACCAGCAGTTAGAAAATGACTGACTGACAAATGATAGTGAAGAAGTGAAAAAGAAGGAGACTTACTCGAAACTTCTAAAGGTTTTCTGTTCTCCCACACTCCAACTGTCACTGTAATAATTCATTTCTTATCATCGCATTTCTTTGCGTTATTTTTATCGCCAATTTGTTTTGATTAAATCATAATTTATTGAAAGAAGAAGAAGAAGAAGAAAGAGATCAATAATGTGTGATATTCTGATGATTGTATGAAATACTGGTACGAGGTAGGCGGCTTGAATCTGAGTAGTGACTGTAGTCCAGAGGAGTTCTTTCTGAAGTTCTACATTTAGAAAGTGCAAATGCTCAAATTAACATCAACGGTTTTTGACCGAAATTTTGTCAGCGAAAATAAAACCGAGTTTTTGGGTAATATTTGCTTTGGTGGAATTTGATGTTTATGAAGAGTGTTCCTGTCGATTAGGCGAACAAAAGCTCACGTTATGACGAATCTAGAAGATCACTTTTTAGTACGTATTTTCCAGCTTGAAATTCTACTTTCTTCCCACCGCATGCACATTTTCGCACATTTGATATTTTGTTTTATCGAACATGGAATTCACTTGTGAAATTTCAAGTCCGAGCGACACGTAGAAACCCGTGGGAATGGTTTTGAAAAGAAACGTCATCGCATCAAATCAAAAGCACAAGTAGCGTAGGCATGTCGCAGAGAGGGTAATGACATTCGATTCGCTCGATTGACATTCGCAATAATGTAAGCTAGTTTTCCAAAATCGACATCATTACTCATTTAACAAATCAATAATTTTGTGACATGTACGACTGCAATTACGTATTAATTAGGAAGTTTATCCTGGAGTATTTTGAGAAGTTCCTTCTGATGATAGTATTTTCGAAGGCGCCCTTTAAGCCTATATATAGGGTTCCTAAGCTGATATGGAAAATTTGATGTTGGTGGAAAAAGTTTGCGACAGAAATGCCAACAGGATGGTAAATAATATTATTGTAAAGAAAACATACAATTGGAAATTTCCTAACCGAAAGAATGACAAAAATCCGTTGCTTGAAATGAACACATTTTGGTGAACTTCAAACTGAATGAACGCAAAATTATGATCGGGTTTTTTGGCACAGAACCATTTTTATCAAATTTATTGTCGATTTAGACTAGGTTTTTTACGAAATTCTAATTTGAAAGATACTTCCTTCCTAAAGTTTCTGTTTTAAACTACCACCACGTTTCTATCAAAAACGCATTTTTGTAAGGGAACGAAGCTTAGGGACTCTATCTGTATAGCTCAAATTCCACCAAACTCGAGTTTGAAAAACCATTTGCGCTCTCTAACTGTGTCTCTTGAAATAGCTGCGATATATTGTGGGCATACCGGGATGTATTCTATCAACTCTGGGCAACCCAGGATTGCTTCTTTCCAAAGTGCTGCTATAGTCTCTGGGCTGTCTGGAGTAGGTTCCATATGCAGAAGTGGCGATGTATGCAGGCTGGCTGACAGGCAGATGCAGAAGAGAGGAGTTGCCATAGTCATAGGCGTCAATTGCCTGAGGAATTCATATCGTATAGGAAGAATTACTTGTCATTTAAATTACTCTGGATGAAGTCTCAAATCGACTCCTCAGGTCAGTTTCATTGGTCTTCTCTTCATCGGGCAATTCCAGCTGTTCCATTTTCGGTGCATGCAGCACTGTCCACGAGAAGTCGTAGCAGAATGTTAAAATGACGAATTCGATCATCAGGGCCAGAATCCACTCAGAAGTCGTCGAGGCCAGGTGATTGCTGTAGAACTGAAAATCGAATTTGAAATGTTATAGTAAACTCAATGAGGTATAATATACAGGCGAAGAGCTGTTGTATCTCTCGATATTGTTCGGAAATGTCGGTTTGACGGGCGTATTTCCATTCGCATCTTTACCCACAAATGGCTCAGCGAATAGACATACCATATCTGCAAAAAAAATCAACGTTTCTGGGCGATATTTCACAGGACTTACGAAAAATGACAAGTCCTGTAATAGTAAATGTCAGCAAAAGACGCACATTTGTCAAGTGAATAGGACTAAGTCCTGGTCTGAAACTTCGACTTTAGAATTTTCCCATTACGAAGTTCTACTTTAGACTGTAGGCCATAAGTAGCTGACCCCAGAAATACAGAGTGATTCCGATGAAAAAGATGAAGGCTCCGGTGTTGTGGGTGGCTAATTGAGGACCTTCCTGAAGTGGAATTTCATATTTCCCTATTTTCCTCGATAAGAGCCGCATATTTACTGCCCTATTTCGGTTTCGATTCGATGACAATCATATTCCCCGCAATGATGCAAGCAAACATTCATCTTATATGGCTATGATATTATTCGACTATACAACTCATCGCTATCATTATCACCAACCATTTCATATCATTCCTCACTTCACCCTGTCATGCAAATGCCAACACACACACACAAGTACTGACTATGACACAATGATTCATAACTTGAATATTCGTAGGTAAAAAGTTAAACCTGAAAATTGGCGACCAAACTGCCCCCAATAGCGCTCAGCCAGCCGAGGAGCATCACCAAGAACGAGTAAAGTCGCCAGGAACCGATTTCCCTGCCTTCATTCGCGTAGAACTCCAGTGTTAATCGGTGTATCAGAAACATTGTGATTATTACTGAAATTTCAAAGTCTTTTCAATTTCATAAGTCCGACTCACAAAAGAATATTGAAATGTTGAGCAACTGTCCAAATATGGAAGACTCAGGCTGTATGCAGCCACAATCACTAAATTAACATTATCGAAAGTTTTTAATTGACCAATTAGCTTTAATTTCTTATCTGAAAGTTCTGCAGTACTACTGAATGAACGAATTGATAAGAAATGTCCAAAGAAAGTGAAAATGGAATGAGGTTAAAGAGCTTCTGTTTATTTCTGCAGAGAGTTTACCTGATAAACGGAAGCCATGCATCCACGTGGTTCTTTGAAACTGCAATCGCATAGCTAAATGTTAAAAATATAGAATTTTAAATGAAGATCAGCTTTTACCCGATGAAAAATGCAAGTAGAGCAAAGATAACACTCAACAGAGGAAATATCCCAACTTGAGCAAGGGCCATGTTGTCAAAATGGAGTGAAGCTGTGGTGCGGCCTAAGGTTATCGTCTGCAAAATAGAATAAATGATAAGGAATGGTGGAATTGATAAAGCCTCACAGAATGGGAGCGACTGTCTGGAAAGGCTGACGGGAAAGGCAACGGTTCGATAGAATAAGGAGCACCCAAATGCGAAGAGGGCGGGACCAATCCTGATTGATTGCGAGCTGCATTCCAAGTCCTTTTACGGGCAATCACTTTGTGATAAAGAGCCTTCAGGCGTTCCGACAGAGAAGGCCTAGTTGATTATCACATTGTTTACTCTATCATTCATCGTTATTGCATTACTCTTACATTTAAGTCTGAAGTTTGAAGAAGAATAACAATTGGAATAAAGAAAAATGTTAGCAAGTTTATAGCTTCCTGAACAATAGAACGATCTGACGGGAAATATCGATCAGCGCAATGATGAAATCATGCATGTTTTCGTCGATTCGATTGATTTGCATTTGTACTCGACAGTCTTTTCACGTTATGCATAATGCATGGAAAGGAGATTAAAGTTTGATGATATTTTGCTGCACGAGGAAATTTGAATTCGAGTGACTATGACTCAGCGGGGAGCATTGATTCATTCGCTCGAAGCCATAGAAAATCTCCTCGGACTTAGCATTGAGCAGATGTAAAAGAGGATGAGGAGGCTTTTGACGAAGCAGCTTGAGGAATGCATCGAATGCAGAGAGTGGACACAGAATTTGATATTCACCTGGTCTGGATGAAGATATGAAGCAGGAATTTGCGTGTTGAAGACTACATTCAATCATCCAGTATATGGGCGGGCTGCTGTAAACACAACTCTGGAGATGTTTGGATTAAGTCCGGGATTTACTCTATTCATTCAATATGTCTGCAATGGTCGCATTGCATTGCAGCTTCATGCCATTTGACGTTCATTCTGTTGCCTCTTCTGCACCTCCCCTTGCGATTTAATTAATGAAGAATCTCGTTCCAATTCCATCCTATTTAAGACATTTCATTCCTTTTCTGTTCTTCTTTCTGTTCATTTTAGATCCAATCTTTACGAGTTTCGATTCTTCAAGTTCTACGAGGAATTCCACAAATTCATACTCGCAGCTATTTTCATGTAATTGTTCGTGTTTCTGCTTTATTAGATACGTATTTCTATCCATAAGTGTGTGCATGCGATAATAGAGAATATGGAGATGTAGAGCATAAAGAATTGAGAGGAAGATTGAATTCATCCTTCATCCACTCCTTCTAGTCTTCTAGCCTAGTTCGCATGCCCATAATCGACAATTTTTCAGCTTCTTCAGGCAGTTGCATTTTGCATTCCTTCCATATGTTTTTACTTCACCTCTTCGAGTCTGTAACAATCCTTCATTTCCTTTATTTTCCTTCTTTCCTTTCCACTCTCGAATCCTCATATCCACATATCCAACTAAGTCCTGAGCTCATCCTCGAACTTATCAGATTGCAGTCGAATTCACCCTTGCTTAGATACGGCCTAGGGTGCTCTCGTTATTTTCATCTCCTCTTCGTTTTCAGTCACATTTCCTGAAATTATCAGCATAACAACGACCGTTTTCCTCCTCTATCACTAATTAAGTTACTCATCTCTAAAAAGTCATCTCTTCTTAAAATATCAGTAAAGTCAGCTAATCCGATCTGCTTTCAGTCAGGCCTGTCTAATTTTAATCCTGTGCCTGTCGATGTTTTATCCATTTTTCTTTGAAATTAGCTATATTTTGTGGTTGATGCTTTTATGCTTCGTGAGTGAATTCCTATCCCTATCCCTATTCTAATTCGAATTCTGCTCAAATCCCCCTGAGCCTATGTCTTCTGTTATTATTAATTCATAAATAATTATTCTCAGAGTTTTCAGTCGAATTGTTCATAGGGAGCACTGAGCTTGATGATTTTGTAGCCCCATAGTCAGTCAGAGTTATTTGTTATTTCCTTTCTTTTCATATTTTCATTGATTCACTTCACGCACTTTGCATCTTCAGTCACAGCTACAATTTGTGGAGAAAAAACGCGAAGTTTCTCTGTTGAAATTAATATGGCTTCCATACGCAGTCATCGCAATT
>LIAE01010359.1:124925-137068 GCA_002287525.1 Diploscapter pachys
ACATTGCAGTGTTCACTCACAATCAGACCCGTACATTTCATAAATAGCAATACTTTGATATTTTCTTTGTCCTATTATCGAAAAGATATGTCATTTTTTATCATTACTCCAGAATTCATCCAGCGAAATGGCAGAAACACTGTCGAGTACAGCCATTTTCGGCCTTTCAAACAATTCGTTGCCTCTTCGCGTCCGTAGGAAACTCTCTTCTCTGAATCATAATCATATTTTCTAGGGTGAAATATAATTTAATCAACCTCGTATTCATGCTGTGATAAGTATTCTCCCTGAGAGGCAGAGGAGGAAGTTGCCGTTCACTTTGAGCTGCTCGAATCGGTTCCGCAGCCATAATCTCTGTGTTCACTTCTTCCCGGGTGGTTTGCGCATGTATTTTAGAGATTTTCCGGGTTACAGGCACAGGTACAGGCTGTGGATGCTCTTCGATTTTGGTAACGATGGGAGGTGGAGTGGGCGGCAATTCTGCCTGTCTCGGCGCGGCCCCAGTTGGACTCCTCACGACAGGCGGCTGATTGCTCGTCCTGGATGGAGGCACAATCACAGGCGCAGAAGTCTTCACAGCTTCAGAATTGGTAGCCAGTGGGGACCTTGCATCAGTCCGACTTCCGCCATTCACATCCCCAACTCTACTTTGTTCATTCTTCTTATAACAAGCTTAAACTTCATATGTTTAAAAATAACCTGGTAATTTCATACCATTGCAAATGATGCATAGAAATATGAGGAATAGAATCAATGCAAGGAATACCAGCAACCAAAATGTGTATTCTGTGTCAGAGCTCATCGTTCCTGCCTTAACTGTGGATGCAGGTTCAGCAATAAGGACAGTAGATCCATCTAATTCATAGAAATTAAACAAATTTGATAAGCCATCGACATACTTCTAGCCTTGGAGCAAATGTAGGAGTGTCGCAATTGACAGTTGTCCATTCGATATTCAATTTGATCCTCATTCCTTCTGTCGAAGTCCAAATACACGCAGTCGGACCTGTCATTGTTGTTCGCTAGCTTTGGACTGAATTTTTTTTTTTTAAATATTCGCAGAATTTCAATAGACTTTATGGCTTATTGAATATGCCGATAGGGTAACAAATCGAAAAATGGATAAATAGAAGGTAGGGATAGGGCTGAATAGGTTCAATCTGGTATCAAAGTATGCAACTCGATGTGCTGATCATTTTTATACTAAATCTACTATACCTAACGCTACTTTCTACATACCCATTTTTCAATTTGTTACTCCATCGGCGTATTTAAAAAGCCGTTTTTTTTACTTTTCAGGGTAGATCTTCGTGTCTTTCCCATTAATGTACATAAGTGTGCCTTCGTTTGCAGCGTCATAATATCCTATCCATGGCTGGGAATGCGAATTTTCAGAGAAATCTAGATAAATCTATGATAAATTGACTGATAGATTAATTGGTTTACTCTTGATGAAAGAGTATTCAAGCTCAGTATGGACATAAGCTAGATTTGATTGCTGCTGCTTACATCTCTTCTGAAATATTCTATGTTTTAAACTTGAACAACTTATGAAAGCTTTACCTGTGCAGTAACGAAGTCGACTTTATCTTGTTCGATGAGCTTGTAGCACAATTCGTATGGTCCTTTCATCCAATCAGGTTCGCATTTGTTCTCCTCCACAGCAATGTAACTTATTCTGCCGCCCCTCTCACCGGCGTACGAATCCGAGTGGAATCTCAATGTCGCGTTATTTCCTCTTGTAGAAACCTAAGTATTTTATTATATCCTACGGATTTTCCAAGTCCTTTAAACCTGCATATCGTAAATTTCTCCACACAACTTAACCAATTCATCATTCTTTAGCTTTGTCTCTTCATCAATGTCTTCATAGCCTGAAACATAATAATTCGACACTGCTATTCAGTAAAGGACTTCTTATATGAAAGGTAGCAATTTTCTCATCAATCAAGCAGGTCAAAGCGACCGAAACTGGGACTTGCCTTCGTAAATGGATAGGAAGTCAGAACAGACACTGAAAATCTGCTGCTCCGTCAGAAGCTGCTCCACTACAAACACGATGTGATGGTTTGGAGGTGCAGTGAAGAATGTACGGCAATTTATCGATGGAGGATATTCTAAAAGAGTCATTTAACTGTAGATAGCTCATTAATCCTACCTGAATTATTGCCTGATCTAGGAGTCACGAAGTACTGCTTCTTCAATGTTGCACTTAGATGGTCATGACCTAAGTTGTTAAAATAATCAATGTTTTGGATTATCCTATCTATCTCACCATTGCATCCTCCATTGCATAGGACTGAATCTAATAAATAAATTAGGAGATAGAAATATGAAGAAAGAGGGAATTCCATAATAGGCACTGGGCGGCTAGTCCACTAGTCAATATCTGTATTTGGGGATGCCATTTGAGTCATTTCTCTGAGCTTCTCTTTTTCTATTTTGGAGTGACCCTTCCGTTCAAATGCGTGGATGGAGATGGGAAAATGGGGGAGTGGCCTGCAAACGAGCCATAAGCTTGAACAGAATGGCCGCTGGCCATTGCGTTACCAAGTAACCGACCTGCTCGATCCTAGCTGCTTTCAAACTGCTGGACGGCTCTCTCCAGAGATCCGAAGCAATTTGACTGCCCCACAGCAATTCACCGATTCAAAAACAAAAGCACCAGAAAAAAACACCTCTCGAAAAGTTGTTCAACGGACTTAAATATTCACTTATTTTTGAACTTATTAAGTTTGCAGCAATCTGAAACTATACAAGTTTTCTTACGTATAAAGCAACATAAATAAATCTTAAAATAGTAGGATGTTTAAAAGCGCGTAAAATGATAAGGATCTAGATGAGATTCGATATGGAAAAGGTAATTAGCGGAAGGACAGGGGACATTAAAGGCTATCAGCAGAAACGAATTGAAGCAACACCAATAGCAAACAGGGCATCTCCATGGCGATGTTAACTGACAGAAGGATAAGAGCAAAATGGAGAGGTTGACTATAAATTTCAATTCACAATAGCACCAATGGTTGATTGAATGTCTGGAACGTGTCCAAATTCAGCACATTTCAGTGAAATATATGATGACGAAGTCAAAGCACGAAATTTCCAAATGAACTTGATAAAAATGATGATCGATAAGTTTGAAGAGAAGTGGAGAGAAGATGAGGCTTGCCTGAGACTGAGACAGCCCACCTAATGCATTTCTACAGAATATCTTTCCCTCCCTTCCTGATTAACTATTCCACGATAACTTGTGCTTCTGCTTCTAACAAATCCATCACTCCTCTACTCCAACATTTCCGGTCTTGAAGCAGCACTTTCAAATCAAAACGGAAGAAATTCTTTATGTACAACAAACTAATAATTACACCATTCTTATGCATTGCAGCACAACCATATCAAAATGACGAAATATGACAACTGAAAAGAAAAGCTCCCTATCATTGCTAATTGGTCCATATACAATTGCGAATAATTGAATTACATAATACATTGCTTGACTTGAGTGAATCCCGATGACAATTTACCCATATTTTCACTGTCAGATAAGTCCTTGTCTTTGGATGACTGTTTCTTCAAGATTATTTCATCCTCCTCCGAAGTGCATTCGTCGTCAATTTCCTGCAGTAGTTTATTCCGTTCTTCTTCAGTAATGGTCTGCATCACTTCCAACAACTCTGTCTGCAGTTCCTTCATTTCCTTGTCCGTTTGAGTCCCCAATGTGGTCGTTCGAGCCAATCTATCGTAGTACAGCTTTTGCTGGAGAGAGATCAGTTTGGCTGATACCTAAAGCATTGCTTATGAATTTTTTTACAACTTTTTCCTTGATTAAACTTTTTTCAGAAACAATATTTTGTAAAACAGTCAGCAGGATCTTATTTACCTAGGTGGAAGATTTGAGAAAAATATGATTTGGCCCCTTTCCTCTTATGAGTAGGCCTGGACATACCGGTGACGGACTTCTTCTCCGGACTTAGCCGCAAAAAATCGAAAATTTTTACCTTAGCATTTTTGGTCAAATTAGGTATGAAAATATGCAGAATTTCATACTGATTCCAAATCTCAAAACCATTTTCAATTTTCTTTGACCCAAAGCGATCTGTGTGACCAAAAACTACAGGTTCAATGTTAAGAAAACAGCAACCTGGAAAAACAAGACGAAGAAATAGTATTAGAAAAGAAACATACAAGACCTTTCCCCTACCCTATCCTTTACTATTTCGCATGTCTCGTCGTCTTATTTTTTCAGATTGCCAAGAAAAACCTTAAAATGTTCTCCGCCGCCGATATGTCCAGGTCTACCCATAAAAAGAAAAGGAGTCACCCATATATTTCCCATAAATCCGCCACCTAGGAAAATAAGACCTCGTTGACTGTTTTCTAGAATATTTTCTAAAAAAAAATCTATTCAATAAAGAAATTATAAGAAGAAAATCGTGAATAATCCTGTATATATAGAGAGAAGAAAGGAGGGACACGGCGCGCTCATCTCAGATGCACATAACTTTACGTAGGATGAACCGTTTTGAAAAATTTTTAAAGATTAAAAATTGGCAAAAATACGGGCTTTCAAAAAATATAGCATTTGATATTCTGCGACCTTTAACAAAAATCTATTTGTGGTCTCTACTTGTATATCTTCTAACTAAATAACGAATTACCCGTTCTCGCTTGAGTGCGCCGTCCCACTCTAGATCGATCAGACCACCCTTCATGGCTATCGCTCGTTTGACGCGACGAGCAAACGAAACTGCATCTTCACTTTCCTAATTCAGAATTGTTGAATGATGATTAACAATGATAGTGATAGATGTACCATTCTAGTAATTGGCGGAAGATACCACACATCGCAAATAATGCACCACGAGGTCATCATTCTCCACAGATACTCCCCATAGGACTGCTCCGAACTATTCCAGAACGCGTCCGTCAGCCGGCTGTCATACTTCATTGCGATCGGGTAGATCGTCGAACCGATCTGATAGTAATAGACTTATCATTTCTTTCGATGCAAGTTGTCTTACTTCGAAAGATCCCTTCTTGAACATCATAACAGATGTGTTGTTGATGCAAGTTCCTTCAGGAAATATGATTATTGGCAATTTCTCTTCGTCTTCAACGTGTTCGCGAAGTCGCTGCGTCACTTTCCTTCGATCGGCGGCTTCACTTCTCTCGAACCAAATATGGCTCTCTGATTTGGACAACGTGTTTTGAAGGAAGCCTAGAGTTTTTAATCGAATGGTTGAAATATTGAATTAAAGCAAATACCCAAGAATCCCGGTTGCTGTTGCCCAATCAGAGCATAGCAATTGTCACAGCTCAGAATCATTATATCGATGGGAGAAGTGTGATTCGCCACACAGATTCCACCCTTCTTCGCACGATTCTCCCGGTCGTGAAATCGGATTCGACTCGAGAATGACATGCTGCAGATTCGAAATACCACTAACATACAATGCCTGTTGAGGTTCTTTCGAGTTCTGAAGACTTGGGTTAAACTTAATACTGATTCATTTACTTACGCTGGATTAGGAATATAGCTGATGAGTGTCGACAAAGCAACCAGGAGGAATATCGCTATCCAGAAGAGGAAAATCCGCATTGGCACGAGGATCAGGTATCTGACTAAGAAGCCACAGAACCACAGAATCGTGAGTTTCCAATTGACGTAGTGGAAGGAATATCTCGTTCTCGTCAGCAAATTCCACGATGACAATTGCTCTGCAGAGAAACGAGAAGTTACTTGGTCCTCTATGATCGCTTCTATTCCAGCCTATAAGAGATTTAATTGTAAATTAGCATGAATGATAGGCTGCTTACAGCAATAAAGTCTAGCGTATCATCCACGAACACTTCGACAGTGGTTTTTCTGTGTGGGGGCAGCTCAGTCGAATGCAGTTTCGTGTCAATTATGTCTGTCTTCTCACGTCGTATAATACCTGAAATTGATGACTAAATCTTAAGTGATTTTTTTTATCAGTTCTTTACCAAGATCTCCCGATGAATGCCTCTGCCTTAGACCATGGTCCTGATTCGTGGAAGCTTCTTCTTTTTCCTCATTCTCTATAGAAGACTCACTCTGTTGGTCACGAGATATTGACGCTCCCCACTTAATAGAATGTATTACGAGTTTAGATTCGAACACTTACTTCAAATATCCATACAAGACATCGAATGTAAATCGTCTGCAACCCAAGACTTGTCCCCGTCACAGCCAACACTATAAGCAGGGTGTAGAAGGCAGTCAGGAAGGTGATGAATAGAGATATCATTTAGGTAGTGATTAGTGATAATTGAAACCAAGACAAATCCATTCACGGTTTTTGTACTGAAGAGTTATCTATCGTGTCATTGTACCACATAAACAGACGCGTACATGTCAATTCAATGAAAGTGCGCATGAAAGACAGGAGGCATGACCTGACTGGCAAAATTGCAACCCTATCGCAGGCTTCACTATAGTGTTTTTGAAACACAGGCATTTTTTCTGCAAATTCCTCTATCAATCTTCCTTCCATCTTGTTTATTAAATTGTCAGACCTTGCAACTTTTCCTCCTCCTTCTCTCCACAGCTGCTCAATCTAATGCTCTTTCCACAGCAATTTTATATCGATCGGTCTGATATTTCTGCCGATCAAATTTCGACCATTTTTCTGCTAATTTTTCAGTTTTTCTCACGGTTTTATGTATTGTTTCCACTCTTAAATTTATCATTTCATCTCTCAGAACAATATATCATTTTCGTCATTTTAATAGAGATTCGATGCAACTTCGCAATATATCTTCTATCTTTTTATAGTAAAGAAAAAATCCAGAAAATGACAAAGTTCAACAGTAGATGGTTCGATATCGAGGGAACGAATGTCTGTGTTTGAGAAGAAGAAGAAGAAAGAATAAATGATGGATGAGCGGGAATTTTGAAGAGAACAAGTACAAGAGCTGAGAGCAACATATAATTTATCAAACTACTTAACCAACATCGTCAAATTACATAGGTCCCCCCTCTATTTTTTGTCAGACAGAATTTGTTCAGACAGATCTGCTCTTTGATTTCTATTTTCCCTGATTGTGCAGAGCGATTTGCTGTGTGCGCTTTCCATAAATCTGCTCGTAAAACCAGTCGATCGGATTTGGATTTGATTGCTGATTGTTGTGTGCAGAGGAAAATGACAAAGAAAGAGGGCAAATTAGTGCAGACAGGGGTGGGGATGGAGATCAGTTCCGCATTCAGCCAATCAGACTGTTCAGATTGAGATTGAGATTTAAATTCAGATAAACAACAGTAATCATCCATCTCTGCGATTCCCTCTGTTTGTGCAGCTTCTCTTCCCTCTTTCCCTTCATTTTTCTGCATTTCGACATTTTTTCGTTCATTTTTCAGCTCCTTTAGTTGTTTACGTCTTCGATTTTCGTTTCTCGGCCCAGCATTGGCCGGCTGCGTTTTGTTCACGGAAAATTGGTTCGCTTAGGCCATCTCTTCTCTCAGCGAGAAGAGAGCAGAGGGAGTATAGGATATAGAAAAGAAGCAGTGAAGAAAAGATTCAAACAAAGCAGCGCTCGCAAGTAACTAAATAAAACTCTCGACGAAATGCGAAGTCCGTCTGCCAATCAACAACTCAATTCGGCTGCAAATGCACTGCAGAATCGGTCAATTCATTCTCATTCAAATCTCATTTCTGCCTCTGTCCATTCTCTGCTGTCCACTCTGTGCCTGCCACGAACCGCCCTTTTTATCGCTTTCTTTATTTTATGAGCTTGTACGATGTGATAAGAAAAAGCTGTGAGAGAGAGAAGAGATGCAGGGAATGCAAGAAGTTGTGCAAATTATTGACCCTCTGCAACATTGAAAGCACTGCAAAAGTGCACACATTCTTCAGACTTCCAGTCTACTTTATATCTTACACTTTATCTCCTATCCTTATCCTTCAGAGCAGAGCCTGAATTTGATATATCTACGAGAGCCAAGCATTTTGCACTTTCAGTAAAATATACTCTCAAATCAATTGAGTTTCCCCAATTATCCGATTCGTTAATTATCAATTAGCAGTGTAGTCATTTGCAGTCAACGATACAAAAGGTTGCCCTTCACAAATCGAATTACACGCCTTTCGGCTAACTTCGACAACGCACAAATCGACCCGATTCTTTTACGTTTCTCTTCGAATTTCGCATCGTAAAATCATCCAAAAATGCACCGCAATCAAATATAAATTGGGTATGCACAAATGTTGAATCCTTTTTTGATGAAAAGTGATAAGAATAAACTTTTAGAGGGCAGAGGAGGGAATTGGCAAGAACGCTGTGATTAGGGTTGATATGGAGGCGATAAAAGTGTTAAGATTGAGAAATTGCTAGAGAATTGCTGATAAGCGCATACAATTCTTGAAGAGTCGATGGATCAGCTTAGAATGCAAAATTTTTGCGCTACGTGCCGCATTTCCTTTTATTTCATCGCTTCTTCTTTCGATTTCGATTTTTTCTTCGTTTCCTTTCAAAATATTTGTTTATACGATGCGCGTATGTGTATGTTTGTGTGTTTGAGAGCTCGATTCGAAAAAAGAGGATTTGAGGGGAAGATCGATTCGAATCGAGGACGATCAACTTAGCAGTTTTTACCTAATTATTTAGTCAATTCATTCAGCAGCTGTTCTATTCTATCCTCTTTTCATTCAGAGAGATTTCAGCCAAGGCCATATCTTCCCTCTTCTCTTCACAAAGGTCGCTGCTTCTGTTGATTGTTCTGCGTACAATTCAACAGGTTTCGAGTTTTTATATGGCAGAATGGATCGATATTCCCATTTATAGGTAAAGAGGAGATTATCCTTCTTCTGTGCAGTCGATAACCTTCCCTCTCCTTTTTATGCACTTTCACGCAAAATGGCATTTCATAACTCATCTGCAATGAATAATTCGTTTTGGTCATTAGCACCAATTTTCTCTCTGCATGACTGCAATGACTGGCTGACCAATGTTTGGTCACTTCCCTTTTCTTTGCACAATCTGTCTCTGTCTCTATGTGCATTTCCCCTCTCTTCTCTCAGGGCTTCATCAGTCTATGTATGTACTTTGCTTCCTTCTCCCTTCTATACACAACAGTCTTGAGCTCCCTCTTCTTCTATGCGTCTCTGACCACTTCTGCGATATTTCCCTTCTCTATTTTTATCATCTAATACCGTATAACTCTCCTACTCGATCCATATAAACTCTCCTCTCATTTTTTCATTCTCGAGAATTTATTTCATTTTCTCTACATCTCTGCTTCTGTCTGTATTTGTATTTTCCCTCTTCTTATTTCAAAGAAGGCATTTCTAATTAGGTTGCCTATTCGCCTATGTTGAATGTAAAATTAGAAGCCTGAACGGGCAAGATAGAGGAGAGAAAAAGCAAGGAAATAGTGTGAAAGCGAGAGAAGAAGAGAAAGAGTCGTATTACTGAAAGAAAGAATTAATGAAAGAGCATCGGGTATAATGAGTCTGCTTCTAGAAGGCTCTGTCTTTGCATAATGGCCACTAATTTATAGCGAGTGTTTGAGTTTTGGATGAAGCAAGTTCCGTTAGATTTACTATGTTGACATTTGTGGACGAATTATGAAATCGAGACAGAAATCGCACACCGAACAAACCTATTTTATGATTGCTTTCTTTGACAACCATATATGCGGAGAGACTGTAAGATTGCAATGCCTCCTGGGAGGTCTGTCATCTAACTGCCATAGGTGTTTTTGTCTGTCTCCAAGTCAATAATGAGTGACATTTATGACTTGTTGTCAGTTATTCTCTTCCCTATCCATTTTTCAGCTATTAATTTTTCGATCAGCAAGCATATTTATTGCTCTACTCAGCATATTTATGTCCTGCAATATATTTAATTATCGCATCGAAGTCTTTTCATCGAATATTCCCTCTGTATCTCTGCGCCATTCATGATTTTCTTATCAGTATTTTCTCTTCCTCTCTCTTTCTCTCTGATAGGGCGGCTCTTTGTCTGCAATCCGTTCACTTCGATGACCAAATTCCCTTTTTCTTTGTCTGTCTAATTGCGAGTCTCGACGCGTCGAATTCATACAGTAAGACAATTCCCTAAAATTCTCTATGTTTTTCTCCAAAAGCCATTCATTTATCGTAGAAGATCTTACAAAAACTCTGCCGCTTCGAAGCTTTTCCCCGAGGAGTTGAAATTGTTGAATTTAACCCTTCGGATTGCGAATTCATAGTTTTATATCTGATAAAGGAAAGAAGGGGAAGATTAAACCTTCCCAAAGGAATATCAGGACTGGAGAAAGTAATTCCCTTCTATGGCAGATAGAGACTCATTTATGCATTCATTCACCCACTCAATTCGTTGTGATTGCACAATTTATCACGTATTTTGTCCCTTCCAAATATGCATCTATGCAGTTGAATTAACTCAGCCAGTCAACCAACCAACCAACTATATATGGCTAAGAGTAAAGAGAGTACGTGGACTTGCAGAGACCTGAACAGAAAAGAGACTAATGCATATGAATTTAACCGGTTTATGGGGGGAGGAAGGCAATGGAAAAGATAGAAAAAAGAAGGAAAGGGACTGAAATGATCGGATGAAATGGGAATGGGAATGGAAACATGAAAGAGTTTAAAAGGGACATTGGGAGAGATTGAGTGCAGAATTGGTTGACTTACACACAAAAAGGCACTCTTTGCTCTGTCTTCCATCGCAGATTTGTCATGTGCAAATTGCCTCACTGGAAGTCGAAATTCGTTCATCCAAAAATGTTCCTTGCCTGTTTCTGTCTGTCTCTGTCATTTTCTGGATACTGTCACGAGGAACGAACAAGGCAAATTACCTTTTTTTCTGTGAATTCAGAAAAGATCATAGTTCTACTGTAATTATATGCACTTCTCTTCTATTCTCAAACAAAAGGGTCACTTCTCATCTCTTCTGCTCTGCTGTTTTGTTTAGCTTCCTCCTTCTCAACTTATCTCTGATCTCGCGTCAATTCCATCTAAACCATTTAAGTCCAATTCAAATCAATGGCTTCCTCTATATCTGTCAGTCGCTGTGTAACACTTCTCAAAACTGCAGCTGCAAATTCTTTCCTTCCCCCTTTTCTCTTTGCTTTTTGCCTTTCATTTTACTTTTTCTCTGTTCTGTATATTCACTGTGTTGAGTATCGAATCTAAATATTTTCGAATGTATTTTGATTTCAGATTTTCGAGTAATCTCAACAATGAATGTACTTTGAACGAGGAAGCATTCTTTATAAAGCCACTTATTGTTAGAAAATATTCGCACTTCACGTGCAAATTGTGTGCGTTTAATCTCTTAGTTCGGATTAGACACAGAAAATTCTAGAATAAATCAGGGACTTATGTGAACAGATGAGGATTTTGCGCCTTCGTGAATATATATATATATATTTCATCCAGTGTACACGATAAACCTCCTGTTGAATCTAGGTTTATTATTTCATTTAATATGTATCTCTATAATTTGTGTTTTGCTGTACTTCCTCTTTTCATCTCCTCATTCATAATCCACCCTTTATGCCTTATGCCTTATATGAAGACTGAAGAAGGGAGAGGACGTCCAATGAAAGAAAGGGGCATATTTTTGTGCGTAAGCTTGGTCTGTCCATCTGTGTCTCTGTCTCTGCCCTCCTCTAGTCCCGCCCTCTTTCTTTCGTCCATTCTCTGCATCTTTTCTCTCTCCTTCCTCTGTTCACCCCCTTCTGCTCTCTAGCATTCAGCCTCAAGGCAGCACTCAGACCTCTGCCTCTGCAATGCACAACGAGCGCAGGCTTTACATAACTATTCTTCTAATATTTGCCTGAAATTGTTCTGGAATTCTCGAATTCAATATGTCGATATTGATGCAAGAAATGGGAAGAGCCTCTCTTCTCTTCTGCGATTCAATCTAAAGTCTGTCTCTTTCTCTCTGTTTATTTCAACCTCATTCACCATTCACTATTCACTTCAGCCACAACAGCACTGTTTTTGTGAGGCGTTCCTCTTCCCTTCCTCTGTGTGTCTGTCATTCGACTGACTGACTGACTTCTCAGCAAAAATATCGAAGAAAAGTGAACGGCTGACTGTCTTCAGTCTTCGAGAGAAGAAAGACAATGTGTGGGTGAAGAGAGTGCAGAGAAGCGAGAAGTATCTGATCCT